>JAOSBN010163177.1:0-21671 GCA_027563595.1 Erythroxylum suave | reverse complement strand
TGCAATCCTTGGTACAAATTTATTTGACCGGTTTCCAAGGATCAATCTTAGGATTGATAGATAAGCCGCGATCACCATATGTACTCCTTTTTCTAAAATTATATGTCCAAGAAACACTACTTCCTTTAGCCAAAATTCACATATATCAAATTTGGCATACAACTCTTTCTTCCTCAATGTTTCCAAGGCAAGCCTTAAATGCTTTTCATGCTCCTTATCACTGTTGGAATAAACCAACATATCATTAATAAAGACTATGATAAATTGGTCTAGGAAAGGTTTGAAGACTCTATTAATTAGGTCCATAAAGGTTCTAGGGGCATTAGTTAATCCAAAGGGCATAACTAAGAACTTAAAATGCCCATATCATGTTCAGAAAGCAGTCTTGGGCACATTAGACTCCTTTATTCTCAATTGATGATAACCCAATCTCAACTTTATCTTGGAGAAGACTTTTGCTCCTTATAGTTGATCAAATAAATCATCTACGTATGGGAGAGGATATTTATTTTTGATGGTGACATGATTGAACTTCCTATAGTCCACGCACATCCTCAAAGACCCATCCTTCTTTTTCACAAAAAGAATCGGAGCTCTATAAAGTGAAGAGCGAGGCCTAATAAAACTTTTCTCCAATAACTCTTCTAACTACTCTTTAAGCTCCTTCAATTCTGTTAGAGCCATTATATAAGGTGGAATTGATATTGGTATAATACCTAAAAGAAGCTTTGTAGTGAACTCAATCTCCTAGGCAGTGGTAGTCCTAGTAACTCCTCTGGAAAGACATCGGAAAATTCCTGGACCACAGGAATATCTTCAAATTTTCCTCCATCTATGTTCATGTCTACCACATATTCCAAGAATGCCTCACATCCTTTCCTTATCATTTTCTCTGCTGTTAGAGCTAAAATAATTCTAGGCAGGCTTGCTTTCCTGTCCCCCACAAACACCTCCTTTTTACCGTGGTCAAACTCGAACTCTACTTTCTTCTGTTTGCCATTCAAATTGGCATTATATTTTTCTAAAGTATCTATACCTAAAATCACATCTAGTCCCCCTATCTTCAACGACATTAAGTCCACCACTAATTTTACTTCACCAATGTATATTTCACACTCTTGATAAATATAACTAATAATGACGTACTGGCCAATTGGAGTATTGACCATCAAAGGGCTATTTACTATGTATAATCATACTTGATGAAATAAATGAGTAGGTATACCCTGGATCAATTAAAACAATAATATTATCATTAAATAATTTAACCATACCAGTCACAACCTCCAAAGTTGCTTCTGCTTCCTCCTTTGTCATTGCAAATACTCTAACTAGTGCTTTCCCTTTCAATCTTCTTAGAGGATTTACTTTCTTGGCTCCATTAGAACTGCCACTTCAGTTGCAAACTTAATTTCCACGGTCTCAACCCTCTTTGAAGTTTGCATCTGAGTTCCCTCCTGTCTAGCATACTAAGGCACTCTCTAGCCATGTGTCCTTTTTCTCCACAATTGAAACAAGATCCAGTCAGCTGATAACACTCCCCTTTATAGAATTTACCATAATGGTGACATTTGGGAATGGACGACCTATCCCTCTCTCCTCTTCTGTTGCCTCCAAGATGATGTAGAGGAAGTCTTGGCACTCTTTCTTGGCATAGGAGTACTACCTCCCCTGCTAAACTATTCTCTTCCCTTCCTCTTTTTGTTCATTGCACTCTTTATATTTTCCACATTCTCAACCTTTAAAGCAGCTTCTACCAGATGTTGGAAGTTACAGATATTCTATGCCACCACTTTTTCTCTGATGGCCAAATGTAATTTCACTTCAAACCTTCGACACTTAGTTGCTTCTTTCATCATTAGCTCAGTTGCATAACTGGACAATTATGTAAATTTGTGCTCATATTCACTCACAGTCATCTCCCTCTGGGTGAGACTCAAAAGCTCCTTTTGCTTCTGCTTGATATAGACTCAGACAAATATTTCTTTTGATAGCAAACTTGGAAATCCTTACATATAAATACTGGCAGTTTTATCTGACTCCCTATACATTTTCCTACTAATACAAGGCATCTCCCTATAGCAAGCTAACAACATATAAATTTTTTCATCATCTTCACAATCCATCTTTTCCAATATTCTTTCCTTCCTTTTCATCCATGTTTCGGCTTCTTCTGGATCAATCGTCCCATAAAAATCGACCGCTCCATACTTCCTCAGCTTATCAAATTGCCTTCCTTTTTTAGCTGGGGCTAGGGTAGAAGTTAATGGCATCTAGTCCATTGTTTGGACAAAAGCCTGAGCAAAGGCTTGGAACAATCTGTGATTAAAAGGATTAGGCATTTGCTCCTGAGGAAGATGTGACTTAAGCATTTATGGTTAAAAGAGCTCACTATCCTGCCCTACAATCGCCTCAACAATTACTAGTGTTTATCAGTATCTCTTAGTGGAGAATTAGGTGTAGCAGATCCTTGCAAAACTCCTCGTGTTCTTCTACGAGATGGCATTTTACTCCTTCAAGAAAACATTATTATTTATCTTATTTTTCATTTTAATTTCTATTTCTTACATGTATGCATGATATGCATGTCACTCAATGCAATCAATCAATTTAACAATGTAAAAAATTCATCACATATCATAATAATTCATAGTATATCATATTCTAAGCCTAGGAATCCCTAAAAATCGTGGGCTCTGATACTAAAGATCTTAGGCTTGGGTCTCGTAACTTATTTCGTGGCTTCCATACGATAAAATTGGGAAACTTTTAAAATAAAAAATAATAATAAGAAAAAGAAGTCGCAATTTGGAGTAAAAACAAATAAATAAATTAGTAGTGGAAGAAATGCACGACTGTGCACATACAAAAGAAAGCATGACCGTGCTTTTAACAATGCATGGACATGCAAGACAAAGCATGGTTGTGCTTCTCAAAAATCACGATCGTGTGCCTGAGGGAAAAATTGGCTTTGCACGAATGTGCTTGTGCATGATTGTGCACTATAGAATTTATCGGGTCGGTCGTGATCATGCATGTGCACGATCGTGCACCCCTAACTTTGCCACCCTAACTTCTAATCTTCATAACTTTCAACTCAAATGTCCAAATATTTCAAACTTTATGTCATTAGAAAGCTAAGAGAATAAGCTACAACTTTACAAGTTTGTCTAATTTGGCCTATATCGATACAGTTTATTCATGGAAGTTGGGACACAATTTCTGTCCCCCTTTTTGCTCTATACCTATTATACATTTTCACTAAAACCAAAAGACCAAGATCTAACAAACACAATTCATACATATAAGACCCGTAATATAACAAACTCCCATCACAATAATTCACTTAAGAAAAATCTATCAAAAAACCATCAAATAACTCAAATTTTTTATTCTGAATTGAAATTGACAACTTAACAGATTGAGAAATTTGAACATATAGAAAGAAAACTTCATCAACCCCTTCATTCATTTCTTAAACAAAACAGAGTTTATACTTCTCTTTAGTTACATATCAAGGGTCACAATAGTAGCATAATACAAAACAAATAAGAATGCTCATGCTTTATATGCCACTAAAGTACTAAAGGTATTATAACTAACTTAGTTACAAAAGATAAAATTTTCTCTTGCAGTTTGCTGAAGTTTGCAAGGATTAATGATCTTCTTGTTCTTCACCTGAGGAGTGAAAAATAATGGGGTGAGATGTGAAGCTCAGTGGTTAATACGTTTAAAGCCATCGATAACGAGCCACACATACAGCCAAGCATATGCATATATTTATATCTCATTTTAATCTAACAATAAGATTATACACAGTTTAAGCTCACAAACAACAGATTAGCATATAAATTAAATCATGTATTTTTCAACCATCAAAACATAATGTATATCATGTTCCACAAATCAAATTGAAATGCACACATATAATGGTTTGAGAGCATCCTATGGAACGAAATGGTGAAACCCAAATTTACACCGTGAATGAAATGAGTTCATTATTCAGAGCTCATGTGTCATAAGTGGGCCACTGGGAGAAGGCGTTAGGTCAATGTGCACGTGACGAATGAAATGGTATCTCTCTTGCCCACATAAGCAAATTTTTTATGAATACACATTTGATAACATATTCATACTTTTCATGCTTTTTGAACTTCTCTTCTTTTCACTAATACCAATTGCAGTAAAATCTTTCAAGGGATGACAAGATAATAATTCACAATGCATTTTTCCCATATTCACAACGATTCAAAGACAAGCATTTAAGCACACAACATCTAAAAAACTCAGCCCATCATCACAATAATCATAAACATATTAACCCACCTATTTACTTGTAAATCCAAACTCAAGTTTGTCTCTCCTTTTGCTCTTGTCTTCAATTTTCTTGGTTCCCTTCAAACAATAAATTTTCATTCAACTAATATACAAATAGAAAAATCCCTAGAGCTCTAATATCCAATAATTAGCTTAGACTTAAACTACTCTTGGTTTAACTAAGCTAAAATAACTAATATCTAGCAGAGAATCCAAGAAAATCTAAGAAAATGAGTTTCTTGGATCTCTTCTTTCTCTCTTCATTTTCAACACATAAAACCTATTTTCTCTACTTCCTTCTTCAATTTAAACAAAAAGAATAGATAAAATATACCTAAAAAAACTCAATTGAATCTTTTCCTTCCTCTCCTTTCTCCTTTCTTTTTTCTTTCCTTCTTCTTATTTTCTGTTTGGGTTTCTCCTTCTCTTCTTCTAGTTTCTTCTATGACTTTCTCTCCTTCTTTCTTACTTCCACATGGCTCTTATGCACTCTTCACTTAATAATTTAAGACAACTTTTGTCTTTCCTAACTTACCTTTCCATATTTAACTTAATACCAACTTACTTCTTAACTTAACTTTAGCATTTCCATTTAATCCATGCAAACATATATAAATAAAATATATTCATAACTAACTCCAAACATTTCTAAATTAAAAATTCTAATTTCTGTTCATACTTGCTAATTTAATAGAATAAATTCTAAGAAAATTTTGGGGTCCAACATTGATAGCTAGGTCAACTATTATTTTCTAAATATAGAGTTAATAATAAAGTTAATGGAAAAAGTAAAATCTTGAATAAAGAAAGTATAATTGTTATAAGTCTAAATAAAAAAAAAGATAAACTTTTGTGTCCTAGATGGCTTGTTATGTGATATAGCAATTTGTCTTTTTTCCTTCAACACCAGGTACAATATACGCTTCTACATTCTATAAAAAAATAGGTTAAGAAATATTTGTATAATTTTCTAAATATAATGAAACTAAATACACTTAGATAGAGCAATCAATATACCTTTTACTTATTTTATATGTTATAATTTAGGCAACTGGAAAATTTCATGGAATACAATATTCCTTATTTTGTGATCAATTTTTGAAGACTCAAAAAATGCTTGGGATAATTAGAACTTTAACCAATTCAAGAGTTCTAGCTTTTGACAAAGCAACATATAATTGTCCATATGAAAATACAAGCTAACGAAGATAAATTCCTACATAATCAAGCATTTGGTCTTGGAACTTATTTATAGTCATCGTGAAACAAAAATGAATAGGTAATTGTGATCTTAAAAAATGCATCCCATTCTTTTCATTCTCAAAAGACTGTAGAGGAATCGTAGGTATGAAAACTAATTTTCCTTTATGAGGTCCAAAAGTAATTTTTGCAGAAATTGTGTGCTTTTTTAATTATCTACATATCAATCTTATGTCATTGCACAAACCCTCTATTAGATTCAAATTTCTTAGAAGCATGATTGAACAACCTCTTTCAGCAATAATCTGTAAGAAGGTAGACCTTTAGGATTAAGAGAATTGAGAAAATCCTCATAGTCACCTTGATGTCTTCGGTAAATGTTCTGTCAAAACTTATAGATGAACGTAGATTTCCAGACAATTTATTGATCGTCATATCATTAATTTCATCAACACAGTTGTTTCGTGGATAGAGTATGCATCTATTTATCATCTGATATGGATTAGATGAATATATGCTTAAGTTAGGAAATACATTTTTTAACTAATCTGGTGAAGTTAACCATATATTAGAAAAACGTTTTAAAAATTTTAAAAGCAACAATAAAATGAATAACAAACGATAAGATATAAAAATTATAACATGTTAAGAGATTCATCCTTGTTATGGTAAGGAATAACCAGTTGTTCTGGTAAGTAAATCTGATCTTGCTCATCAACAGGTTCTCCTACCCTTAATAATCATAAAAAGTTGGATTTGATATAGCTCTTATGTTTATTGTTAAAGATAATTTACGCATATGTGATCAGAGAAGTGAATTTATAAGACTTGAATCAATTTACTATTCTTTTGTGTCTTGGTCTATAACGGGTAAAGTTTGACAAAAATCACCTCCAAAAATAACAATCTTTCCTCTAAAAGGATGATTGAACTCCATGATATCTTAGAGCAAAGCATCAAATGCTTCAATGGCTTCTCGTTTTTCCATTAAAGCCTCATCCCATAAGATGAGACTATATTCAAATATCAGTTTTGCAATATTGCTCTACTTAATTGACAAGCTTTCTTCTTCGAAAAATCAAGTGGGATTTTAAATCTTGAGTGTGTTGTCCTACCACCAGGAAGGACCGATGTTGCAACACCTGATGACCTAATAGTAATTACAACATGACCCTATGATCATAAAACTGTAAGAAGTGCTCTGTAACAGAAAGTCTTCCTAGTTCCACTTGGACCAGTAATAAAAAAGCTGCTATCATCTGAACTAAAAACTGAATCTGAAATCAAATCAAATATGTATTTATGTTCCTTATTCAACCTTGAATGTAATAACAAATCTTCTGGGTAAATCAATGTTTATACTTTTCTCACTTTGTATTTCTCGAATGAGATGCTCATGATAATCAACTGCAAAATCATATTCAATAAAATGATAATTACTCAAGCTCCTCTCTATTTGTTCTAAAGATATATTAATATCCTAACGGGTTATCCTTCTAACTTCCTCAAATGTACATGTATTATAGGAGGAAGTATGCTGGTAATCATAATAAAGATAGCCTTTAAATGTTTCCCAAAGTTACTTAGGATTCGTTGGTTAATAATAAAGCAGTAGCGTAGCAAATAAAAGTCTAAGTGAAGCTAGCATCTGAAGTAAAACAACCTCTTTTAGAGTTTGTTCTATATAAGAATCAGATGCTAGCAATCCTAATTTTAGTACAACATCCCTAAAACATCTTATATTTTCACCATCAATAGTCAATAGGTGATCAAATGATGTTAGTCCTCTAACATGCATAAGTAATAACCTTAGGTAATGCCTCTCTCCTTCTTTAGGGTCAACAGTAACTAACCTTCCTATAACTTTGTTTTGACTTCTTTCTAATCTTGTTCTTGTTTTTGGGGTCTAAATAAAATGTTTCGAAAAATCATTATACAAACATCTCATCTCCTTAGCTTTCTTATTTTATCAAATTCATTTTGAAAATTTTAGTCAACATTGTTTTTGAAAACTCAACTTTTCTCAACAAATAAAACAAATATGAATTTCTATCAAAGAAGACAAACTGTTGATTAGGAAGATGAACCTGAAGCACATAAACTCATGGACTAATTTCTGCTAGACGAAACTCATTTATAGGCCAAAAAGCTTCAAGAAGTGAAATCCAACAACCTTGCTAGAAAATACTGATTTCATCAATATTAGCATTAGTCTCATGATCAACAATACTAAAATTAACAAGATCATGGCCCTTTAAGACATATTTATATAAGTGCTTAATAAGCTTAACAGTAGAAAATATTTCAACACTTATCTGGCAATTAATAAGTAGTAAAAGGTATGAACTATGAGGAAACATCCACCTATTATCTACCTCGTGCCTACAAATCTTTACTTTTTGGCCATCATCTCTCCTTCCATAACATGCATAACTGTCCTCACCATGAACAGTAAAAGGAGCAAAAAATTTTATAAAATAGTTCTTATACACACCATTTCTCATACAAAGGTTGTCTTTATTCATATGACCACAAGGACCATGGATCATATGCTTAATGAGAAAAGAATGTGAACGTGGATTTTCAACAGGGTCTGGTATTTCAGCATTATATGATTTGTTCATAAGATTTTGGATTGAGAAATTCAGAATGCGGTTTAAATATCAACAATAAATGAGCATGAGGGAAACCACACTTTTGAAACTCAATAACATAAACATATGTGGCAACCTCTCCAAAGATCTATTTCTTGATTACCTCATTTTTTAGGATTTCAAATTTAGCTCTAAAAATTTTAGCCAATAAATCAGGCCTATCTTGTGCCTTTTCATGAAACTTAAGGTTACCTTGAATCTCCTTCTATATTACGTTGCAAGTTATGGTAAGAAAATGTCAAGTTTACCATACTTCTGTATTAAAGCCATCACATCAAGATAACGACAATTCATATCCCTTAGACCAACGACAAACGAAGCCAGGAGCATAACTTGACGACCAATTTGATAACCTTCAATCTAACTAACGAAAATACTGTCCAAAACATCTTTTAATATCTTTGTCCTTATCTCGTTTTCTCTTTTTATAGAAATCAAGCCTGCATATTTCAATCTTTATATAAGGACCCATAATAAATTGTTGAAGTAGCCTTAAGCTATAAAGCAACATCGATTCATCATGTTCTCTTATTTGGAGTCTATAACAATAATACTCTCTAGGAGAAACAGTGCCATCTTCATAATATTCTTGACCAGTAACTAAAAAGTATACAAACAAATAGAATAAATAAAAGCATAACATTAGACGACACTATAAAAATGAAATAGAAAACGATAAACTTGCCTGCATTCTCTATAGTAAACAATTCAAATGGATAACTAAAAGAATTGAAATTAATGTCATATCCTTCATCTGGAGCATCGTTTCTTTTTCTATTTTAAAACAACTGGTTAATTCTATAATGCCATATAGATTCTCCATGAGGAAATAAAAGAGGATACTGAATGGCATCATAATAGGACCGTTCAACATCTATCTCAGTCTATATAACAACTAATTGTGATGCACTAGGAAGATTGTAGAAACATTAATCAAGGCTAAGATAACACTTCAAAACTATTGTATGATTATCAAGTGCTAGAATGTCCCTAGGTCTTCTGATGAACTTAGCCTAGGGATTTTGTTCTAGGACTGCCATAATTAGTTTTAATGTATCCTCACAAAGTTTATCACAATTCTTAGTTCTTCTTCTAATCTCGTCTGTATTAAAAAAAATGTTGTTAGATACCAAACACATTATTCGTTGTCGAAACTAAACTGTTAAGGAATTGATAAACTTGACCTTGAACACGAAATGTATAAACACCTTTCTTATTTTTTGTTAATTCTCGATCATACCTAGCTCTATAAGAAGTAAAAGCCACATTAATATTATATGTATGAACTTTTTTTTCCTAAAATGCTCAGACTCCTCATCACTATCAATAAATAATCGTCTTAGAGCATATGGAGTTTTAGGAGCAACAATGGAAATTTCTCCTGAGGAACAACAAGATGATGGGGACTCTAAATAAAATATTTTGGCATCACAATGTTCACTGTTAGGAACAAGAGGAAGTTGTAAAGGCTCAACAGGAAAATTCTTAAGTTTCTCTAATTTTGAAGAAGAACGATGATGGTTTATCCCTTAAAAGATTCATAAAAAGACTGATCACTTTGAGCAATAATAATAATACAAAATTGCAAAAAATACAACTAAGAAGATTTATACCCGAGTCATCGACAAGTGCCATTGAGGTGGATAGAACAGAAAAGGATCGACAATCTAGATTAGATATATATTATTAGACACTTCAACTGTTGATTATCCACCAACAACTTCCCCAAGCCAGAGAGAGGAGTGATTCGCACTTACATTGATAGATGGATTTTGTGGTAGTTGACTACTGGATGTATGAACAAAAAGTTGACCATCTACAGCTACTTTATCAATGGTAGATTAAACAAGTTGATCTCCAATTGGTTGGCACTGATGTTTTTTTGTAGCATAAGCTTCTCAGCATCATTATAGGAGCTCGCGTTTTTCATTTTCTAGCATTTCAACATAGTTTTTATTCCGCTTGACATTTATATCTAAATTACGATATATATTATTAGAAATTTCAACTATTGATTCTCTACTAATAACTTTCCTAAGCATAAGAAAGGAGTGATTCGCATTGAGATGATGGATGCTAAAATCAATATATGGATTTTGTGCTAGTTGACTACTAGATGGATGAACAAATAGTTGACCATCTATAGTTACGCTATCAATGGTAGAATAAACAAGCTAACTACAAACTAGTTGACATTGATGTTCTCCTATAGACAACTCAGAACTATCAAAATCATATGTCATCTTAGACAAATCAACTTTACACCTCTTGTTTGTACGAACAAAAAAAAGATGTAGTATTCCTCTATTTTGCAGCGTCATTGTAGGAGCTCACTTTTTTCCCTTTTTGGCATTTCAACATACTTTTTATGTTTCTTGCCATTTATATCCATCTTTGAAAGCAGAAAAAGTTAAAACGAAGGGAAAATCAACCAAGAACCATACATGCTAAGAAGATCTTGCAAAAAATAAAGAAAAAATAAAGGCATAAATTGATACAATTAGATAAAATTATTAATATGTAACTGTAGTTCTTGATTGTATAATTATATAATATCTTATTTGATATGTGTCCTATTTAATTCTATATTAAATAATGATATTTTGCAAATAAATTGAAGTAGTTAATGATAATTAAGTTTTAATTAGTTTTATATTATATTGGTAAACTATAATATATAACAAAATTTTATGCAAACTAGTTATTAAAATGAATATAAATTTTAATTTTAAATGGAACTAATAATTTTGATACTAAAATATCATATGTATAACGTGATTGATAAGTTTATATGACTTCAATTTACCAAAGTCTCTGATGACACCAATTAAAAAGTCATTGGAACTAATTGTTTACAATTTTTTTTTAAAAATATAATAAATTATCAAATAACCAAAATAATTATCAAATTATAACTTTGATATAAAATCATAACAATAATTTAAAATTTTTACTCTTTTAAATAAAAAACAAACTTTTGACTTTTATAAATCTCATTTTAAATACATATTGAGAATTGTTTGTAATAACTTTATTATAAAATTACATATTTACTAAATATGGTAAATTTCTTATCTATTTAAAAGACTTTATATCTTAATTTAATTTTTGAAAAATATTTTAATTTTTAATAAAATAATATATGTTTTTATAATGTACGGCGGTTCAATTTTATATTTTAAAATATTTTATATAATAACTTGTTTAGATTCTTAAAAATAATATGCATATATAATATTGTCTATATATGTTTTGGGCATGAAAAAAATGTGTTATGATGATAGTGAATGAATAAAAACAAATATATTTATTTTAAATTGAACATAAATTAGTATTTAAAAACAATATTACATAGTTGGTATTTATAAAATATTGTATATCTATTATCATCATTAAAATCTAACTATTACAATGTTAGTACTATCAAGAAATTATTAATCAAAAAATTAAGAATCATTTCCTAGAGAAATATATATATGTATATTTATATTTAATAGTACTTAATATAAATTAAGATTTTTTTTAAATTCTACTTTACGTCCACTATTTATAGAGTTATATATGAGTTTATTTTTCTAAAAGTACTAAAGGATATTTGGAAAAACTGAAAAAAAACTAACAAATCAAAACCTCATCCCAAAATATCGAAGCACCAAATAAATAAAGTAAATTTTGATATAATATTTTATTAGAGAAAAGTAAAACATACCTCAGTAGCACAAAGCAAAGGCAAAGACAGAAAACAATAACATCCACATTTTAAAAAAAAAGCAATGTCAAAAAGAGACATAAAACAAGGCAAAGTCAAAAACCATTCACATGGGAAAAAAACATTGGAAAACAACTGCAAAAAAGAGCAACAAATTAAAAAAATTTTCATGTAGAAAATTTCTCCAATTCTCAAATCCACGACTTTTGTCGGAAGAAATAAAAGAAGGATGTTTTTCAAAGCAAAAAGGAAGGAAATTTTTAGAAAACGTAAACCTTTCAAAAATAAGAATTAAACATATATTATAACACATTAATGTTGAAAAACTGAGTAGACAGGTTCAGTTTAAACCTTTCTGCATTCAATTAAACCTTTGTCAAGTTTTATGAATTACATTTTGACGCAAACAACTTTTGAAGTAAAGATGAGGAGGCAATTTCAACCGTCAAAAACAACTATAAACATTTTGAATGCTTACAAGTCCTCATAAAAAAATTTGCACTTATCACCGCAGAGTGACGTGCTAAGGAAAAAAATGCAAAACAAGTTCCTAATATCGTCTACACAATATAATGAGAACGAACTAAGGATTAACACTGGATGATTATAATGTCACACATGCAATTTCTTTTCTCAACTTCATTAAGAACATATAATTACTAAATTGAAAAGGAATTGAATTAGTTTGCAGATATATTATCAAGCAAAATCCAAAAACTTACGAGCGTCGGATAAACAAAGGTTTAAACTTTTGTTTTTTAAAATACAGAGGATCTAATGGCTTGAATGTATAGGTCCTATAGTTTGGAGCTTGACCAACATCTTTAAATATATTTATGAGTGAACATCTGAAATTTTCTGGCGATTTTAAACCTATCATTACTGATTAACTTCTCTACTGTTCCCTTTTGATATTTGTGTCTCTTATCCCCATTTGGGCTATTTTTCTTTATATCCATCAAGCTATCACGTTTAATAATAAAAGACTGTCTCACATTTAAATTCAACGTAATTTAATAAGGGCAGCTCTAAGTCCGCGGCAACTCAAATTTTTATTGCATCGTTATTTTAAAAATATTTCTGAAATTTGCTAGTGATTTTAGACTTATCATTACTCTTCTTCTTCTTTACATGACTAACAGGTTTTAAAGACTTGGACGAGTTTATTGACTTTATTGCTTTTCACATTACAACTTGTCTTTACGTTCACCATAACGCATAATAAGATAAAATAAATGTAGGTGAAAGAAAAGTTAGAGGTGGTTAGATGACTAAACAGTGACCTTGGTAGTCACCGCCATGATTTTAATATGTGATTCACCAACACGAATGTATAAATCACCAGAGCTGTAGAGTATGGACTAAAGACCAGGATCAGTGGAGCAAACATGAGGTGGCTACCACTAAAAGTACTACCTTTAAGATTTATTCGGCTTTTACTTGATTACTCTTAATAATTATGGCATTTGATGTCCAATTTCGAAGACTTGAATTAAATGGATTGGTGTCTCATTGGGGAAGTTGTTAATCATTTCATTTTAACGCAATGTTAATCCCTTGAATGAATGATAATAAAGGAATCTAATTAGAGGTGTAAGTGTAGTCATCTAGATATATATATATATATATATATATATAAAAGAGTACACTTATAGTGCACTTGGAGAGTGGAGATTGATGAAGAGTGCTGGGTAATCAAGTGATGGATCTTGGAATTCCCTACAAACATAGTATTTTTGTGTTGAACAAATTAAATGGCTCTTACGTATCCCTCTTTCTTATTGGTGGGTTTCCATCTTCATTTTTTTAAATGCTTCACTTCTATTTTTTCTTCGCAAGTTCAGTGTCCATTTCACAATAATGCTTATAACAAATCATAAATTATACATTCAAAATAAATTATTAAATAAATATATATTAATCTTAAAAATATAAAATTTTAATATATATTAAAGGACCAAAATTATGTGTTTTGAGTTGGAGATACGTTCCATACAAAGGATCCTAAAGCAGACATAGTATTGTGTTTAATGACGACAATGGGGTCCTTCTGCACTAACAACCCAAGCACTATACGTTAATCACTTTCTTTATCATACCCCAACTCCCAGCATGTCCATGTCTCTAAATGTTTTAAAATGAGATTGAAAAATTAAATATCTATCGTAGAGATTACAATTTTATCATCTTAATGAAGTAGATTAAGATATTCACGTAGTAGCTTAGGATGAGATAGAGAACAGAAAAAAGAAGGAACAATTGCTCCTTTATGTTTCTTTCTTTCTGGTAAAAGTGTGGGAATAATCATTATGAGACTATGGTCGCTTGGTGCTCGCTTGTTAGATATAAAATGATCTCAGTTGGGTTCCTACCGTTGTTGTGTTTATTAATTAGATGACATGGCCATCTAGATGCACGGTGGAAGATCGAGAGTGCAGGAGATGCTTGAATGTTCTCAGTTACATGTAATCATATTATATCACAAAATATGTTCTCTCACAGGGTAGAGCTTCGTCCTGGAAATTTTATCTAGAACAATCATGTACCCAAAGCAAAGCCTCTTCCCTTTGTCAAATTTCCAACTTGCTCTTCATACCAATAAGTTGATGCCAAGAGTTAAGTGTACTAGATTTTCTCATAAATCTCCATGTCTATGATTTTATGGGGATTTTTCGGTTGTTTTTGGTATATTAACGTGTTATCCTGGCGTAGTCTAATGCTCTAAAACCTTTGGTCTTTCTTAATAAATAATTAGTCTTGATTTAACGATAAGCAACATAATTAAAATAATGAAAAATACAAACTTAAGCATTTCTCTCTAATTGTTAAAACCAAAAGAGATATATAATTAGCAAAATATTAGGAGTAATAATCTTGTTAATGGCATTGTCATTTTGTTTCATACAACTTCAACATTGTCGTTTTGCTTCATACAACTTCTATACGCTTTTGCTTCGTTCTCGTTTTGTTAATAGACTTAGCTCTCAGCTTAGAATCGTTACGATACTGACACATGGCGTTGCTTGAGATAAGGTGGCACAATAAAGATGAGACCACCAATTGGAGGTGTCATTTTTGACCTGTAAATGATCTCATCGTAGGGCCTTCTATAGAACCTAAGGAAAGGTAAGAAAGACTTGTGAGACTTGTTGGTTCTCCAGTCCTTTTTGAAAAACATGACCGGTGATTGGAGGAAAGAGGGCCATGGGGTGCGCAGTTGACTAATTTTAATTGCCTCACTTATGGTCACGTGCTGTGGCATCAGAGGTGATGGAAGATTGGAGGAAAGAGGGCCGTGGGTTGATCGGTTGACTAATTTTAACCGCCTCATTTATGGTCATGTACTGTGGCATCAGAGTTGATGGAAATAGAATTTTGTTGGTGGGCTTTACGTAACCATTGATGCTTCCACGTCGCATTGTAGCAATCGGTGATGCGAAGGCGATGGACCTCACATTGAGCGGGGGAGATAGGTGTTGACCCTAAAGGAGACTTGCTGGTGGGCTCTACTTTTGGAGTAGTTGGGTGGCTCAAGCTGAGGTTACCATGGTTTAAGTGAATCAAACTATTGTTACATGGCTAATGAAAACCTTGAAGAGGAACATGAGCCATCTTTGGCAATTGATTTAACCAACAAAGGCTCAAATTGGGGGGAAAAGACTCATGGACATCTATCAAAATCACATAATTTTAATGATTCTTCAAAGTCCAGTGAAGATAACATAATCATAAGCATCGATAGCTCAATAAATTGTCAGACACCTTGCAATCATCCACATTGCATAATTGTTAGCAGGCAAGATTTGACTTATGAGTTTGTTGGGGCTTGGATATAGTAAAGAAAGGAATAGGAGTAGGTCAACAGTGACAATCTTTTGTAGGTCAAAGCAGCCAAAGAGTTGAGTACTTTTCATAAACAGTTAGAAAATAAGACACATACTGAAAGAGACAAGAATTAGGCAAATAATTTTGAATTTTACCTTCCATAGACAAGAGAATAGAGGAGGTGGGTCGGTTACAAAAGCCTTGTAAAGCCTGCATAGGTAGTACTCCACCACAGTTCTTAGTGCTAGCAGAAGTAGATTCAAAAATTCTGAAGCAAACTTGAAAAAGCTTGAGAAGATAAGATGAACAAATTTTAAGAAAGCACATATCATGTCACACCCAAATGCATTCTTACCTGACCAAAAAGTGTTACATGACTCTGAACATTTATGGATTATTAACAAAGTTTTGCAAGGAATGGACATACTTACATCGAAAAGAAGTACAAATTGTTAGCCTATTCTTGCCATGGTTGATAAGACTACCTCTAGAGTAAACATCAGGAATTGTATGAATCTGCAAAAATTGAAGTGAAAGAAAGAATTTTGAAATAACAGACTATGAATTAAAAAAAAGTAAGAAACTGAAATAGAGGTAGAATCTAAAAGTTTATATAGTCACTTACAACTTATGTGAATGGAACTTCTGGTAATTTTGTTTAAGTTGAAACATCTGTAACCAATGACAACAAAGGAACAGTAAAGCCTTTGAACCAATATATACGTAATAGTTGAAAAGTCATAATCTTGAAAAGATACAAAGAAAGAATGCGAAAAGTGATAAAAGAGGTACATGGTGGAGTTGAAAATTGCCAAATAGGTCTTGAGTCTTCATTGTGACCTACTACATAAGTGACTCCTTTTGCGAGCTCAGTGGAAAATTCATCTACCACTAAGTTTTTTGCATTTTGAAACTAAAAACAAAAAATAGAAAGTAACTAAAAAATACAGTGATTAATACATTTTGAGCTAACGTTTGTTGTTCTTTATTTTGAACTGGTGGCTACTCTAACACTCAACCATTAAAACTGATAAAAAAAGAAACATTCCGGATGTATAATGGGAAAAAAAGAAAATGAATGATTATAAAAAAGAGAAAACTGAGAAATAGCAGAAAAATAAAAAAGAGAGGGCTAAGAAGTAGTAAAAAGAGGGTAAGAAACAACTTCTCTACATAATCTAGTGGTAGTGGTCACATGATAATGTAGATCATTGTTATAGTATCAATCACTATGCTATCTCTCCTAGAAAGTTAGGGCCTTAAACTCTTTATATCCTTCTTCATGTTATCACCTTTAGCTTTACGAAATCGTCTAAGACAAGCGTTGTTGCATAATTTCTCCTGTGATTAGGGGAAACTACTGATATAATCTTCAAGATAAAGACAATAGAAACACTACAGACTTTTATCTCAAATTGAACATTCCCACTACAAATGAAACCTTAAATCTTGACCCACGGAAGGAAACTAAGTATGAATAGTGGGAACACACAAAAAAAGAGCCCCTCCTGCTTGAACTAGAAAGGAGCTTGTTTCCTTAAAAGTTTGAGTGTAGCTTTGGTGTTGTCAATCCATTTTAGATTATCTTTAAGTAGAAGTTATGTTTCTTTCTTGCCGATTTCGCGAAACCAGAAGCAATATCAAGAGAAAGAAAAAAGGTTCGATATGTGTGTGAGAGAATAATCATAACATGGATTCTCTATTTTTATGCAAGTGTAGATTTTGGGTTGATAGGCATTGAAGCAAATGTTGGGGAAGGAGTAGTAGCAAGGTCCAATGTTAGATTCTCCATCCTTCTCCATCTCTAACTTTCTAAGTTGTTTATGAAGAATAAGAGAGAAAATATCTGGTGGAAGTTGGAGAGAGGTAGAGAAATAAAGGGCTTTGTTGGAGAGAGAAACAAAGGTTAAGAGGAGGTGGAGAGGGAAAAGTAATTAATTGGTGACAGCAAGAGAGACTCGATAGAAGCGCAAGAAGAGATGTGGACAATTAACTATTGTCTTTAGTATAGGACCATTTACTGGGAACAGTTGAGAGTTATTAACTGGTGACAAGGTTGTTCGATGATGGGAAGGTATGACAATGACAACGATCCCTTTGACCCTTAGTATATTATACTTAGTAAGAGAAAGTACACAAAAGACTGAAATACTCATTAAAATACTATTATATTAAATAATGTAGTATTATAATTCGATTATTGCACCGTGTAATGTGTTATACATGCATTTTATAGAGTATGCTCTGTTTATGATATACTAGAGTATTTTAAGTGTTTAAATGTATTATTGAGGTTATAACAAAGATCACAGATAGACTAGAAATAGTTTTGGACTCAATCGAAAATTTCTCAAAAAATTTCCAAAAACTTCGAAAAACTACATAATGAGTCCGAACAAGCTTTAAAAGCCTCAAAATGTGGTTTGGGAATTTAGGTGACACTTTTGAATGAAATTCGGACGATTTTAGTGAACATTATTTCTAGATGAATAGTGAATTAGGGTGAATAGTATTTCCACTTGAATAGTGATTTTGGGGATCCCACCACCAAAAATTGGAAAAAAAATACCTATAATTGATATGAGAGTCTAGTGATTCTGAAATGGGTCGAAAATAAGTCCGATCGGATGATTTTAGAAGTTCTGAAGTTTAGGGTTAAAATGTCCTTTTTGGAAAATAATGAGTATTGAGGATTTTAAACCCATTCAAATATTTTTTTAAAGCATCCAATCAATAAATTTTGACCTTGATTTGATTATTTCATGGTCAATTTGATGATAAGACGGTTGTTGACTATTTTCGAGATATAATTAAGTTAGTTGATGAATTAAATGCATTGAAGGGTAACTTGGTCATTTTGCATAAAATTTTATTAGTGGATTAGTGAGTCATACTTAATGACCGATAATAGAATGAAATGTGTAAGGTGATAAGTCATTAGAAGTAACCAATTAAATGGTGATAAGTGGCATGGGTAAAAGAGTAAATATGAGAAATTTTGATAAAATTGTAATTATAAGATGTTATTAAGGGCAATGGTGGAAAACTTTGTAAAGAAGCAAAATGTTCATCACTTGAAAGATAGGTGGAAGGCCATAGATGGGAGAAAGGAAGGAAGAGAGAGAAGAAAAGAAAAGAAAAGAAAAAGGAGAAGAGAGGTTTGACTATAGCCATAGAGAAGTGATCCAAAGCCTTTTTCATGCTCTTCTACCTCTAATCAAGCATCCAATAAGGTTCCATAGTCATCTAAATGAAGAGGGAGAAGAAGATGGGTAGGTGAGTTTACTAGTTTTGGTGAAAAATTGGGTTTGTTGTGTAATTGTTTTGATTTAGTTTTGATGGTGTAAATTGAACCCTGTTGATGTAATATCAAGGTTTGATTGCATTAGAAGCAATTGGGAGAAGAAAATTTAAGAAAACTAAATATAGAACTTTCATCAAACTTGGTCAACATTAAGATCTATTGCCTAAGGCGTTTTATGTTGTTATTTGATGATTTAAGATTAATGAATAGCACTAGGAAGTTAGTTTAATGATGAAAGAATGAAAGAAAAACCATAGAAATGATTAGATGAGTTTTTGACCAAGGTTAGGGTTTTTAATGAATTATGATCCAAAATTCTACTTTATTATTTTATGATGATCATGGGATGATATTTGATGCTAATGAAGTAAAGATATGAAAAGAATTCATTTGGAGTTAGTTTTGGATGAAATTCGGCTAAGGGTGCATGATTTTGTAAAAATTTGTTAAGTAAAGATATGAAAAGAATTCATTTGGAGTTAGTTTTGGTTGAAATTCGGCTAAGGGTGCATGATTTTGTAAAAATTTGTTAATGAAATTTTATGGCTTAAATGTGTGTTAAAATGTCATGGAAGTTAATTTGGATTGGTTTTAAGTGTTAGAAATCAAATGCATTCGAGTTGGAAGAGTTTAATGTAAAATATTTTAAGTTTAGCCTTAAGGAAATTTTTTGGTATAAAAGTATGGTTATGATGTAATAACCACGTGAATGTGATTAAGGATGGTCATTAAGTATATTTATGATGTTGGAATTATCAAAAGAAGCATTGTGTTATTATTTGGAGAAAAATTAGTATATGAAGTGTATATGAAAAGTAATGAAGTTGATGATATGGTTTATGATGTATTTGGTTGAAAAATGTTTTAAGGAGTTGAATGTATTCGTATTAGGTTTTCAGATCACAAAACAAAGACAAATGAAGGGTTTTGAAGTGGTACAAAGGAAACTAGCAAGTTGTGAGTGTATTTTGATTGTTTTATATGACAAAATTCTTTGCAAAAGAATTGATGACATATGAGTGTACTTTAAGTTGAGTTTTATGCGAATGATATTTTATGAGGGAATATTGCTAGCATAAGATTATGCTTTAGCAATAGATGAGTTGTAAATTGAAAGTTAATTTTTGTATGATTGGCAGTTACATTGAAATCACGCATTAAATTGAAAGATTATGAATCCCCTCATAATTGATTTTGAGAATAAGATGAATTGAAAAAGTATGAGTTATTTTTGCCTATGGTACACTGTTAGGCTTTATATATGTTATCATACTAGTTTATAATTGTTAACCTATTAAGGGTAGGCGATGTAGAACCAACTCTATAAATAGTTAATTAGTCATATATAATCAATGTAGAACCAGCTCTGTGACTTGATACAGGTAGGCGATGTAAAATCAACTTCGTAACTATAAGTCTATAGTAGTTAACTTATTGCAAGTAAGCAATGTAGAACCAATTCCATAATTAATGGTTAACTAGTCACTAGATGTAGAACCAACTTCATGACTTTATGTCTAGTGTACCGTATGGTAAAGGAACTAATGGTGGGCTATGTTAAGTAAGAAAATTAATGACAATAATAATGCTATCACTATTTATTTTAAAAAGTGAATTAAGCGGTACTGTACTTGAGAGGTACCGTATGGTACCAATTCTAGTGATTGATTTATTTTCAGTAAAAAAGTTTTTAGAAAGCTTATTGCCACAACTGTTTATTGTTTAAGGAAAAAAGGAAAATAGAAAATGGAAACTTGTATATTATGAGTTTAATGGCAAAAATCATTTTGGAATAGTATTTTAGAAAAATTGAAATTGTGTTTTACAAAATGTTATGTTATTACCAGATTTGATGATGCACGATTGAATTAGTATGGAAAATGCTTTACCATGAGCTTCATGATTGTATGTAAATATTGCAGTTATGCTGTTATGAAAAGTTCAATTATTTTGTAAACTAATTACACTCACTGAGTTCGTTTATCTCATACTTATTTTCATGTTTTTAAACAAATCACCCCAGGCATGGATGCAGGTGTTGCAGTAATTGGGACTTCGCCTTAAAATTAGTTGTATTGTATGGTATTGCTATGCTTGTTTTATTTTTGCTATGTATTTGATATTTTTAAATTAATTTGGAAAGAGTTCAAAAGTGTGATCTTATGAATATTAGTGGAATTGTAAATATGTTTTACTTAATGAACTATGAAGGCTTTGATCCTCAAAGACATTTTTAAAATGTTTAGAATTATATTTTTGTGATTGCTTGTACTATGGATCTGAGGTCTCATTCCAGAAGTTGAGATGAGAATGAAATACTAGAAGTGTTTTAAATAATGTTATGCGGGTTTTTAAATTTTATAGATCTTATAAAATTAGTTATTACGCTACCGAACTTTTCAACAAAATGATTTTAAAAAATTCCACAATTTTTTACGCTTTTAACTTTGAAAGGATAAAAAATTTTAACAATTGAATGATTTGGCTTTGTGGGAATCCTTCAGTTGAGTTAGATATCAATTAGAGGGCTATTAAAGAGTCATTGGGAAGGCTCCACTCAGGTTCCGGTAGGGGAAAGCTGGGATGGGTGTAGCGCCCCCTTACCGTAGAGTACCCACCGGAACATCCATAGGTCATTCCGGTACATATTCTACGATAAGAG
>JAOSBN010163129.1:0-21686 GCA_027563595.1 Erythroxylum suave | reverse complement strand
ACCTTCATTCTTCACCAAATAAAGGGATCCTTAGCTCAAATGGAAGCTCTTTTCTTCCTCTTCCTTTTTCTCTTCTTGGATATCTTCAAAATCTTTCTTGAGGACTAAGAAAAGTCAAACCCTAGCTTATTTTCTCTTCTTTTCTCTCAAATCATCAAACTCTCTTTCTCTTTCTCTCTCTTTTCCATGACACTTCTTGTTTTTTTTCTTCAATTTTCATTCTTCTTTCTTCTTAAAATGCAAGACAATACTTATTCTTCCAATTATGCCCTTAATGATTGAGGAATGTCCTGTTTGTCCTTCCATTTATGCCTTATGTCTGTTATACTTAAGTGTCTTGTCAAAAACACCGTTGAATATTCTAACCTAACACTTTATTCTATAAAAATCTTCTCTATTGTCTTATGTGTTCAAAGGTTCAAGAATCAAGTCATTTGAGTGTCTAGAGAAGAAGTTATGGCCAAAAGAATCAAACATGTTTTTGTCTCAATCATACTGAACTTGTCTTGGGACAAATGACATAACTTTCACTAGAGATGTTGGATTAAGATCATCTTAACATGATTTCAAAGAGGACTTATAGGTCTATAACTTTCTTGAAGACCTTATTAACAAATCCTATCATCTAAAGGGTCAAAGATGGACCAGACGATACAAAATGAACAGTATACAAAAAAAGAAGTCTCGGTCACTTGGGCAGAAAGCATACGAATGCAATAAGTAGAAGAAGTAATAAGCAGACAAATGCAAAAGAAGACGAATGCAAAAAGTAGATGAAGTAATAAGTAGACGAATGCAAAAGTAGACGAAGTAAAAAGGTAGACGGAATTTGTTAGAAGGTAGACGAAGCAGAAAGGCAGACGGAATTCGTCAGAAGGTAGATGAAGTAGAAAGGCAAACGAAATTCATGAGAAGGTAGATGAAGTAGAAAGGCAGATGAAATGGAAAAAGATAGAAAAAATTCCAAAAGACTGATGAAGTGCCAAAAGACAGACGAAGGGCCAAAAGACAAACGAAGTGCCAAAAGACAAACGATAGGCGGTCAACTTAAGACGAAGCAATGTCAACTTAAGATGATGCAACTCTTAAGACAATATGACGTCATCAAAGATGATGTGAAATCATCACAAACGATACAAAAACATAAAAGAAGCAAAACATAGAAGGAGTGGAAAGATAGAAGATACATCTTCCTTTATAAGGAGCATAACTTTCAGCTCAGATGTCCAAAAATTTCATGCTATATATCGTTGGAAAGCTAAAAGGATAAACGACCACTTCCAAGAAGACAAATTTGTCCAAATTAGCCTAGATTAATACAGATTTTCCCTCGAATATAAAACATGAATTTTAACATTCATCCAATGTACTGCACCCTATTCTCAACTTTATGACAAACTTTGCAATTCTTAAAAACAGAATTTTAATTCAATGTCTTCATAAGAAATGCAGCCCTATATTTCTAGTTTAATCCAAATCAAGAATCATCTTTTCTACTTCATTTATTCCTTATTCTCATATCCATTTCAAATCAATATCATCCATAAGGAGATTTTTAGTCCATGATTAATCATGAACGCCAATAACAGAACATACACATATGTGCTTATTCTTCATCAATTTACTACTCAAATTCAAATTCATTTTTGTTTTCATTCTACTTCTAACTTTCACCTTAATTCTTCCCATTTTGAAATCTCTTATCCCCTAAAAGAACCAAAGAAAAAATATAAACCTCTCCACATTTCTCATTTATTAGTTCTAGTCTTCTAAGAAAAGTTTGGGGTCCAACATTGAATGATGTTTCTCCTTTGTAGTGTAGGCTCCTATTTAATGTTCTTGAACCTTTTGTAGTTCCTCTCCTTCCATAATTTCTACAAGAAGTAAATGATTCCTGTTCTAATCATCAACATATAGATGATATTTTTTACTTTTAGGTTTAGGAACCAATCAGTTAGTTCCTCCAAAGATGTGAGATTGTTCTATAAGTTGAACTTTTTTAGTATATGTCTCCAAACATCTGAGGAATAATTGCATGTAAATAGCAATTGGTCCCTTTTAGGAGGGTGAACCATACAGAATGCATTGATTTATCCCGACCCATCCCATTCTTTCCATATTGCGTAATATGTCCTTGAAAGCCGTTTAAAGGAAAACAGAATGCTCAGGAACATTATTCATAACCCAAACTAGGTTGTGCCATTTAACTTCCTGCATGGTATGGGTGAACAGTGTCACGAGTGAACAATTAATGTTACCTAAAAGGATGCCAAAAACCTCTTACAAGAATTTGTAGTCCATATGACTTTGTCGGGTTTATCTTGGTCTAGGAGATAGTCAGGAAAACTAAGTAGCAAATTAGTCACTCCACTTGAAGGATAGATCCATATACTATCTTTAATCATAGAGCTTATTGTTGCATTGATGGGAAATATATGTTGTCTAGGGTTGTAAAGTTTTTGTAGAAAAAGCGACCAAAAATTTGCCCAATTATCAACCTAGAAATTGGTTTGCTTACCATTTCCTATTATGTGCTTTATTTTGATCCCTACCACTACTACCCATAGACTTAGAATAAACTTAGTGATTTGAGATGAATTGGAGAGAGGCTTCATTGACTAGAAATTTGCTCTTTTGATATACTCCTTATGCATCCATTTCACCCATAAAGTTTCCTTGTCATTGAACAAAATCCTCCAACTGTTCTTTCAATAGTTGTACCGATCCTTTATCAACCCCACATAAAATTAAGAGGTTGTTAGCAATTGAGAAGTTAAAGAGCTTAGCTTGATTCTTTTGTAGTTATAATGATAGCTAAATGACTCCTTTTGTGAAATTTGAGAGGAAATCATCTTGGTGAGAACCTCTATAGCCAATGCAAATAGATATGGGGATAATAGATCTCTTTCTCTGATACCTTTTTCTCCTTTAAACACTTGTTTAACTTCTCCATTTATCAAGACACTAAAAAAGGAAGTTGACATGCATGATAAATCCAGTTTGGGAATTTAAGGGAAAGCCAAAAACCTAGAGTGTGTATAGCATAAATGTTTAGTTGAGTGTGTCAAAGGCTTTGGTGAAGTCTATCTTCATATAATAGCTTTTGATGGATTTGCTACATTGATAATCTTTGAAGATTTCTTAAGCTAGGAATAGATTATCTCCAATATTTCTACCTACAATAAAACCACTCTGTAACATTGATTAGAGATCTCAACAAAGGTTTAAGTCTTAAGGCAAGTATTTTGGAATTGACTTTTTAGAGGAGATTACAGCAAGAGATATGTCTGAAGTCTTGGAAGGAGGAACGATTTGGAAAATTAAGGATTAGATGAAGGAACGTTTTGTTTAGTTCTTTAAATGCCCGATCCATTAGAACGTTTTGAGTGAGTTTCATTGTATTTATTTGTATGTGAGTATAGCATGAATCCCTAATATATTATGTGATCAAGAAACAATGTTTTGAATTGTATCTGAGCATTTGTTAGATTAGTTGACTGAGTAATTGATGCTATAAAGGGTTACCCTTTAGATCAAGGAAGATGATGGTAAGAGTTCTCTTGACCTGTGTTAAAGAAGATTTTTTTATTTTAGTTTTTTTTATTATCATAATACAAGACTATAGACAAGTTGACCTATCTTATAATAGTAAAGTAGAGGTCAATCCCATAAGGATATTGTAATCTCTAAATCTAACTCTCTCACTATTATTTGGCTAATAATAAATTGATAAAAAATAAAACTAAATAAAATGAAACACCATTAGAAACAATCAAACAAGTAAACACCGAACATAAATCAAATAATAATAACATGTAGAATAAAATTTCCCTGTCATTATCTTGTACCTTTGATTTAGTTATTTAGAAGTTATATGATTTAGAACGGTGAAGTTTTCTAGTGTAATGAGGCACAACCATTTATCCCTTGGTTGATTAACTGATATATCTACATGATGAACAGATAAAAGAATGCACTAAGTTTTATGAAACTTCACAAAAGGTTCACTAATACTAAAAATATTGTGTGTATCTATTAAGTACCTCATTTATTACTTATAAGTGATGAAAAGTCCATATTTTGTATGTTTGCAAAGGTAATATTAGTTGTGATTTAACATTTTTATAGTATATTTTATAAAAGGTGAAACAAAAAGATGTAAAAGTGTGATGAAAATAAGGAAGAAGAGAATATCAAAATGATAATAAGTTACATGAGGATGGTATAGAGTAGGGAAGAAAAAGGAAAGAAGCAAACTCAGGACTGAAACAAGATATAAGAACTTGTGAATTCTAAGGGGAGAAAATAACCTAAGGAAGCATGCAAACATATGTATCATGTAAAAGGCATGGATTTCAATTAATACTCGTTTAGCACTTAAGTGTATTTCTTACTCCTAAGTTAGATTTACTATACTAACACTTGCTAAAGAAAAGAATGAATGTGAGAGAATAAATAGATGCTATTAAAGAACTCTTTCTTCTATCATACAAAAAAGGTAAACTCTTAAATATAAAAATCTTTTCCTAGAATGACATACATGATTTACTTAATCTAATAGCCTATAGCTATCTTCTATAATGCTTCAAACTATTTTATATGCATCATGTATATTATGCACATATCTATGACACTTTACAAACTTTTATAATGTCTCGTGATGTTTCTTAATGTTTTATAAGCTTCTACAAGCTTTTATAGGATTCTATCATGCTCTAGAAGGATCCAGAATCTCTTATAAGATTTCGCCATATTCTAGAAGGTTCTTTGGACTAAACCTCATCTCATGGGTTTTGAAACATTTATAACATAATATTATCCACCACCTAATCTAGTGACATCCTTGTCGTATCTTCGTGGAACTTTTAGATTTTGTCTTTATATTGCCAGAGAGAAAGCTCTTGCTCCCAGCTGGTTTGACTCTTTAGTTGTCCCTTCCATTTGATCACGTACTCATCATACACTAGATGTGAGCCTCTCTTTAATATAGCACTAGACACTAAGATCTTTTCCACCTCACTTTATACATTATGGTCACATCAATATGTGGATGCCTTAATTTACCCCTACTTAAATCTTCCTTATCAGCATGATAAGGTTTTAGGAAACTTACAAGAAACACGAAATCAATCTCTAAGTCTAAAGATATCTTAACTTGGTATGCTAACTTTTCTAACCTTTTATCCATTGAAAAAGGTCCTTCGTCCTTTTGGATCAAGCCCTTATACATACTTGATTTGGCATGTCTATGAGAAAGGAGATTGACATTTACTAAGTTCCTTTCATCAAAATCTAAGTGACACCTCTTCTAGTCGACCCATTTCTTTATCTCCCTGGTCTTTCAATTGAAGTATCTTGCCATATCAGTCTTTCCATTTCAAATTTTGGCAAACAAGTAGGCTCTAAGGCTTTTGTCAGTATAACCAATAACAAATGTGTAGGGCTTTTATCACTATAACCAATAGCAAAAGTGTGTATGGTTAAAGGTTGTTATCCAATTGCTAGCTCATAGGGACTAGCTCTCATAGACTTAATCTGCTATAAATTATACAACCATTGTCAATTCCTAAGAGACCAATGGAGAGTATCTTAATGAATTCATTATTGGATTATCGAAGGGACAAGGTAATATAATGGCTGTTGTGGATCACTTCAGTATGTATGGAGTGCTCATACTAGTGCCAATAAATTCACTGCAAAAAATGCTGCTAATTTGTTCTTAAGGCACATGGTAAAGTATTGATAGATTCCATAAACCATCACAAGTGATAGGGACACCGAGTTCGTGAGTCGATTTTGGATGAAATTGTTCAAGCTTTTGGAATTAGAGTTAAATTTCTTTGCAGCCTTTCATCCATAGATAGATAGGGACTTACTCTAAGCATGAATGTAGGGTGTAAGAGATCTTGATGCATAAAACTATACCAAAGAGAGACTTACATTGGCATATGACAAGTACTTGATCAAATGGAAAGCAAGCTAGTTAGGAGCATGAGCTTTATCTTTGACAATACAAAGACAAAATTTGAGAGTTCTACCAAGACATAATGAGGATATCTTCAGATTACATGGGGGAGAATGTCACATTTGCATATTTCAAAGCTCACAAGATGAGGATTGGTCTAAAGAATCTTCTAAAATATGGTGGAATCTTATGGAAGACTTTGGAATGTTTTAGAACATGGTAGAAGCTTTTAAAACATCGTAGAATATTATAGAACCTTATAGAAGTTTGCCAAATATTGTAGATAGGTGCATAGTGTACATGTTTTATGTAGAATGATATAAATCATTTTAAAAGATCATTATATATCATTAGATCTAGTAGGTTATATATGTTCATTGTAGGAAGGGACTTGTATATATATCCCTTGAGGGTTTACGTCTTTTGTATGATAGAAGAAACAGTTTTTCAACAAAATTTTCTTTTTATTCTCTCACATTCCTTCTTCTCTTTAACACGTGTTAGTGTAGTAAGACTAACTGAGAGCAAGAAGTACACTCATGTGTCGAACGAGTAGTCGTTAAAGTCCAACCTCATTATAAGTGGTTCAAAGCTTTGTTTTAAGATCATTTGGGTATTGTCAAGATGGTTGACTCAAGTAAAGTGACTATCCATGAAGAAAGGGAGATCAAGTGGGTTCAACCTACTAATTAAGCGGAAAAGGGATAAGTCTACTACAAGGAACATCATGGCTGAAGTAATGACTGGGCTCTCAAGTTGGCAATCACTATAGGGGATGATTGAAAAAAGATCGATGATTGGGATTAAAGAGTGAGGAACTAGAGAAGGAACAATCTTTACTCCATAAAGAGATTAAAGAGACCGTCAATATTATGGCCTCTAATTCTTCTAAAAAGATGAATTCTTTGGAAGCTTCTCTTGTCTCTAAAGATCATTTTGCTTAAGGAAGCACTTTCTTCTTTAGCTGCTGAGCTGAAGGAAGTAAAAGAAGATTAGAGACATAAGGTGGTTTTCTAAGCCTACCTATCGAGCACTAAATACGGTAACTATAAAGAATAAGTATCTCATCTTCAAATAGATGACTTGTTTAATCAATTTGGAGATATAAGACGGTTGGTTTTCTAAATCTGACTTAAGGTCGAGCTATTATCAAGTAAGGATTATCAATGGAGATGAGCCAAAAACTACTTGCTTGACAAGATACGGTGCTTTTGAATTCTTGTTCATACCAATCGATCTCACCAATGCACTCGTGATGTTTTGCACACTCATGAACAAGGCACTAAATGATTTCTTAGATGGCTTTGTTGTTGTCTATCTAGATGTTGTCTATAACAAATTGTTAAGGGAGGATGTCATACACCTACAACATGTCTTCCAAACATTGAGGGATAATAAATTATATATTAAGAAGGAGAAGTGTGCATTTGTAAAGCCAGAGGTAGTATTCATGGGGAATATTATGGGACAAGGTAAGTTAAGGATAGAGGGATCCAAGGTACAAGCTCAATTAGGTGTTATCTAAAAAATTAATTGAATTAAGATCTTTTCTTGGGTTGACAAACTACTATCGAAAGTTCATCAATGGCTACTCTTTTATTGTAACACCTTTGACATATATACTTAAGAAAGGATAACCTTAGGAATAAGATGTCAAATGTTAAAAGGTGTTTGATGCTTTGAAGGAGGTCATGAGAAAGGAACTAGTCCTTGCACTTCAAAATCATACAAATTCATTTGAAGTGTAAACAAATGCTTTTAATTTTATACTTGGGAGGTGTGTTGATGCGAAAAAAAACACCCCATTGCTTTTAAGATTAGGAAGCTTAATGACATCAAGCATCACTACATCATTTAAGAGAAGGAGTTGACAGTCATAATGCATTGCTTATGGATATAAGGACATTATTTATAGGGTACTAAGTTTGTGGTAGATAGATAATGTTGCCTCGGTAACTTTCACAACTAAAAGAAGTTAATGCCTAAGCAAAGCTAGATTACAAGCCTTGTTTGAGGAGTTCGAGTCGACAACTATATCACAACCTTGTTTTCCTTTATGTGACCAAATGAAGGAATGGTTAAAACATGACCACCAAGCTAAAGAGATGTCAGAACAAGTCGAGAAAGGTAAGATTTTCAAGTTTTGGCTTGAAGATAAGCTAAAGAGGTGATGTGCTCATCATTTCTTAGTAAAGATGTCGGGAACAAGTGAGAATACCAATGTTGGAGCTCATAGTAGTTGAAGGACAAGACAAGTTCGAGGAGGTAGACCAACACATCAAGGAACTTAAGAAGGGGAAATAAGAGTTCCAAGGAGAGATGCAAGGTGCCTTGAATGTTGTTGCTTCTAAATGTCAAGACCAATGAAGGCCTTGGAGAAGACCCTTCAATCTAAGATTCTTTTCCCTAAGGAAGAACTTGCAAAGGATGTGGATGAACTAGTTATTTTCAAGAGGGTCATTACTTAAGGGGAAGCAATGTCATGCCTTTAGTAATCACTACTCCTTTAAAGGTGGACGTTCCAAAACCAAAGGAATATAGTTAGTCGAGGAATGCAAAGGAGATTGATAACTTTTTTTGGAGCTTAGAGCAATACTTTAAGGGACATGGTGTCATGGAAGATGCCAGAAAAAATGACAATGTCACTCTTTACCTCGAGGATACCATGATGGTTTGGTGGAGGATAAGGCATAATGACATCGAGAGGGGTATTTGTACTATTGATACATAGGATGAGTTCAAGAAGGAACTCAAGAAGCAATTCTATCTCAAGAATGCTGAGTTAGAGGCGAGAGCCAAGCTGTGATGCCTCACATGAAAGGGGAGCAATTGAGACTACGAGAAGGAATTCTTTGAAGTACTTCTAGAAATCCTTGAGTATCTACGTAAAAGCAAGGAAACACTCTTTGCTTTTATGGATGATTTACAAAATAAGGTGAAGTTAGAGGTCCAAAGGTATGGTGCACAAGACCTCGTCACTGCCATTTCCATTTTCAAGTCACTTATTAAGTTCAAGAAGCCCGAGAAACCCAAGTCTCATAAAGACAAGGGTGGGGAAGAAAAGAGTTGGGGAGATAATCACAAAGAAAGGGGCTCTCACAAGTATGGCAAGCACAAAGAGAGTTACCATAAGGAGGATAGAGGGGATAGAGGGGAAAAGCATCGATAAAATGCTTCTTTTGTAAAGGACAAAATAAGGCTAGAGAATGCCCAAACAAAGCAAGCTTTTCTCCCTAATCGAAGAAAGGGAGAAGCAATGATAATGTGAAGAGACTAAGATGTGATCTTCGCAAATTCCAAATGTCATCAAAACTAAAATTAAGGTGCCTAAGTCTAAGAAGAAGGGACATTTGTTTGTGGAAGTAAAGGTGGGTGATAAAACCATAAAAGCTCTAATTGACATCGAAGTTACTCACAACTTCGAAGTAAAGGAAGCCAACCGATTGGGTCTCAAGTATAGCAAGGAGCAATGATGACTTAAAGTGGTAAATTTTGAGCCAAATTCAACCTTTGGAGTTGCTCATGATGTTAAGGTTTATTTAGATAAGTGATATGACCTTGTTGACTTTTCAATTGTTCCTATGGATGATTATCCAATTGTGCTTGACATGAAGTTCATAAATGGTGTCAAGGTTGTGTCGATTCCTTTTGCCATCACTATGTCCATTTTAGAGGAGGGTAATACATGCATGATGCCTTGGTCACAAGAAGCAAGTCTACAAGCCAAGCAACTTTCGGCAATGCAACTCGCCAAGGGTGTGAAAAAGGCACAACCTACATTCTTGGTGGCAATTAAATGGACTACTTGAGGAGATTGCTCATGTCCTTGAGGAGTATAACAATGTGATGCTTAAGGAGTTGCCGAAGAAGCTCCCACAAAAAAAAAGATGGACCATAAAATCGGGTTGGTGTAAGATGCAAGGTGCAAGTGCACCCGAGGTGGTAACCTATTGAATGGTGCATCCTAAGCTTAGGGAATTGAGGAGGCAACTCAAGCACTTATTAGATGACTGTCGAAGGCTCCATATGATGCACCCACTATTTTCCAAAAGAAACACGTTGGATCACTTCGTTTATGCATTGACTATAGGGCACTCAGTAAAATTACCATGAAGAACAAGTATCCTATCCCGTTGATTGCCAACTTGTTTGATCAACTTGGAGAGGCATGATAGTTTTCTAAGCTTGACTTGAGATCAGATACTATTACGTGTGGATTGTGGAGGGAGATATACCAAAAACTACCTCAATTAGGAGGTACAGTTCCTTTGAGGTTTTAGTCATGCCCTTTGGACTTACAAATGCACCTTCCACATTTTACACCCACATGAATCAAGTGTTGCAGCCATTCTTAGATAAGTTTGTTGTGGTGTATTTAGATGACATTGTGATATATAGCAAAACATTTGAAGAACTCCTTATCACACTTACAAGTTTTCAAGTCTTAAAGGAAAAATGAGCTATATATGAAGAGGAAAAAATGTGTTTTTGCATAATATGAAGTCATATTCTTGGGGCACATTGTAGATGGGGATAAGTTTAGGATGGAAAAGTCTAAAGTGCAAGTCATCTATGATTAGGAAAAAAGTAATTGAATTAAGATCTTTTCTTAGGTTAACAAACTACTATCGAAAGTTCATCAATGATTACTCCTTTATTGCGACATCTTTGACAGATATACTTAAGAAAGGATGACCTTAGGAATAAGATGTCAAATGATAAAAAGTGTTTGATGCTTTAAAGGAGGTTGTGAGAAAGGAACTAGTCCTTGCACTTCAAAATCATACACAGTCATTTGAAGTGTAAATGAATGCTTTTAATTTTACTCTTGGGGGGTGTGTCGATGCAAAAAAAAAAAAACACCCCATTGCTTTTAAGATTAGGAAGCTTAATGACGTCAAGCATCACTACATGGTTCAAAAGAAGGAGATGACAATCATAATGCATTTCTTATAGATATAGGGACATTATTTATAGGGTAATAAGTTTGTGGTAGATAGATAATGTCGCCTTGGTAACTTCCACAACTAAAAGAAGTTGATGTCTAAGCAAAGCTAGATTACAAACCTTGTTTGAGGAGTTCGAGTTGACAACTATATCACAACCTTGTTTTCCTTTGTGTGACCAAATGAAGAAATGGTTACAACATGACCACCAAACTAAAGAGATGATAGAGCAAGTCGAGAAAGCTAAGATTTTCAAGTTTTGGCTTGAAGATAAGCTAAAGAGGTGTTGTGCTCATCATTACTTAGTAAAGATGTTGGGAATAAGTGGAACTACCAATTTTGAAGCTCACAGTAGCTGAAGGACAAGACAAGTTCGAGGAGGTAGACCAACACTTCAAGGAACTTGAGAAGAGGAAAGAAGAGTTCTAAGGGGAGATGCAAGGTGCCTTGAATGTTGTTGCTTCTAGATGTTAAGACCAATGAAGGCCTTGGAGAAGACCCTTCAATCTAAGATTCTTTGCCTTAAGGAAGAACTTGCAAAGGTTATGGATGAACTAGTTCTTTTCAAGAGGGACATTACTCAAGGGGGAGGCAATGTCGTGCCTGCAGTAATCACTACTCCTTCAAAGGTGGACATTCCAAAACCAAAGAAATATGGTGGGTCGAGCGATGCAAAGGAGATTGATAACTTCTGTTGGAGCTTGGAGCAATACTTTAATGGACCTGTTGTCATGGAAGATGCCAAAAAATGATAATATCACTCTCTTCCTCGAGGGTACCATGATGGTTTGGTGGAGGATAAGGCATGGTGCCATCAAGAGGAGTATTTGTATTATTGATACATAGGATGAGTTCAAGAAGGAACTCAAGAAGTAATTCTATCCTAAGAACGCCAAGTTGGAGGCGAGAGCCAAGTTATGATGCCTCACATGAAAGGGAAGCAATTGAGACTACGTAAAGGAATTCTCTAAAGTGTTTTCGGAAATCCCTGAGTATCTAGGTGAAAGAAAGGAAACACTCTTTGCTTTTATGGATGATTTACAAAATAAGGTGAAGTTAGAGGTCCAAAGGCATGGTGCACAAGACCTCATCTCTGCCATTTCCATTGCCGAGTCACTTATTAAGTTCAAAAAGCCCGAGAAACCCAAGTCTCACAAAGAAAAGGGTGTGGAAGAATAGAGTCTAGGATATAATCACAAAGCAAGGGGCTCTCACAAGTATGGCAAGCACAAGGAGAGTTTCCATAAGGAGGATAGAGGGGAAAAGCATCGATAAAATGTTTCTTTTGTAATAGATCACATAAGGCTAGAGAATGCCCAAAAAAAGCAATCTCTCTGCTTGATCGAAGAAAGGGAGGAGCAATTGTAATATGAAGAGACCAAGATGTGATCTTTGAAAATTCCAAATTTCATCAAAGCTAAAGTTGAGGTGCCCAAGTCTGAGAAGAAGGGACATTTGCCTGTGGAAGTAAGGGTGGGCGATAAAACCTTAAAGCTCTAATTGACACTGAAGTTACTCACAACTTCGAAGTAAAGGAAGCCAACCGATTGTTCAAGTATAGCAAGGAGAAAGGATGGCTCAAAGTGGTAAATTTTGAGCCAATGTCATCCTTTGGAGTTGCTCATGATGTTAAGGTTTATTTAGTTAAGTGATCTGACCTTGTTGACTTTTCAATTGTTCCTATGGATGATTATCCAATTGTGCTTGACATGGAGTTCATAAATGGTGTCAAGGTTATGTCGATTCCTTTTGCCAACACTATGTACATTTTGGAGGAGGGTAATACATGCATGATGCCTTGGTCATGAGAAGCAAGTCTACAAGCCAAGCAACTTTCGGCAATGCAACTCACCAAGGGTGTAAAAAAGGCACAACTTACATTCTTGGTGGAAATAAAATAGACTACCTAAGGAGATTGCTCATGTCCTTCAGGAGTATAATAATGTGATGCCTGAGGAGTTGCTGAAGAAGCTCCCACCCAAAAAAAAGATGGACCATAAAATTGAGTTGGTTCAAGATGCAAGGTGCAAGTGCACCCGAGGTGGTACCTTACCAAATGGTGCATCCTGAACTTGAGGAATTAAGGAGGAAACTTAAGGACTTGTTGGATGACCGTTGAAGGCTTCATATGGTGGACCCATTCTTTTCCAAAAGAATCATGATGGGTCATTTCGTTTATGCATCTACTATAGGGCGCTCAATAAAATTACCGTGAAGAACAAGTATCCCATCCCATTGATTGCCAACTTGTTTGATCAACTTGGAAAGGCACGATAGTTTTTTAAGATTGATTTGAGATCAGATACTATTACGTGAGGATTGTGGAGGGAGATATACCAAAAACCTCCTCAATTAGGAGGTACAATTCCTTTAAGGTTTTAGTCATGCCCTTTGGACATACAAATGCACCTGTCACATTTTACACCCATATGAATCAAGTGTTTCAACCCTTTTTAGATATGATTTTTATTATGTATTTGGATGACATTATGATATATACCAAAACATTTAAAGAACTCCTTACACACTTACAAGTTTTTCAAGTCTTAAACAAAAAATGAGCTATATGTGAAGAGGGAGAAGTGTGCTTTTGCATAATATGAAGTCATATTCTTGAGGCACATTTTGGAAGGGTTCAAGTTTAGGATAGATAAGTCTAAAGTGTAAGTCATCCATGATTGGGAGCCAATAAGGAAGTTGTTCAAGTTGCGTTCCTTTCTTGGTCTTGTCAACTGGCTACCACAACTTCATCGAAGATATTCCTCCCTTGCATCTCCACTCACTGATCCATTGAAGAAGAATAGAGTTTAGCTTGGGATGCTAAGTGTCAAGGAGCATTTGAAGCCTTGAAGTAAGCAGTGATGGAGGAACCAGTGTTATCCCTTCCCGATCACACCAAGGCATATAAGGTACACACTGATGCCTTTGATTTTACTCTTAGTCGTGTTTTGATGTAGGATGGACATTCGATTGCTTATGGGAGATGTAAGCTAAATGATACCGAGCATCCTTATATAGTTTAAGAGAAGGAGATTACTATGGTCGTGTATTATTTCAAAATTTGGAGACAATATCTATTAGGGTCTAAGTTCGTTGTGAAGATCGATAATGTTGCCATATGTTACTTCCTTAACCAAAAGAAGTTGACGCCGAAACAAGCTAAATGGCAAGCTTTCTTAGTAGAGTTTGATTTTTTGATGGAGTATCAGCTCAGCCAATGTGGTAGCCGATGCACTTAGTAGAAAAGCTAAGCTAGCTGCCATCACAAGTCTGAGTTTTCCTTTGGTGGACAGTATCAAGGATAGATTAGAGTATAAATCACAAGCCAAGAATTTGATGGAGTTGGCAAGTCGGGGGAAGATATGCCAATTTTGGCTTAACGATGGGGTGCTCACTGCTAAAGGAGATCGTGTGTACATGTTGAAGTGGCAAGGGATGAGAAAGGAAATCATTAAGGAGTGCATGACTCCAAATGGGCAGGACATCTTGATGTACACCGTATACTATCAATTATAGAGTGTGCATACTATTGGCCCCAAATACGTGATGATATTAATTTGTATGTGAAGACTTATCTTGTGTGCTAACAAGACAAGGTGGATCAATATAAGCAAGCTAATTTACTAAAGCTAATGCCTATTTTGGAGAGGCTTATGAGAGTATCTCGATAGATTTCATTACATACATACCAAAGTCCGAGAAATCTAGCAACATTATGGTGGTAGTTGATTGGTTTAGTAAGTATGAAGTGTTCATTCCATTACCTATAAAATTTACAGCCAATAATGTGACACAACTATTCTTTCACCATGTAGTAAAGTATTGGAGTATACCAACGACAATATTGGGTAATCAAGATACTCGCTTCATCAGGAGATTTTGGATGAAGTTGTTCAAGCTAATGAGATTTGAGCTTAATTTCTCTACAAGCTTTCATCATCAAATTGATGGCCAAACTGAGAGCGAAATGTATTGTTGGAGTTATTTTTTAGGCATTATATAAGTGCCAACTAGCATGATTGGGCCAAGTTGTTTGACATTCTCCCCCACTTGGCCCAATCATATTGGTTATTGCTCATATAATGCCTCAAAAATAACTCTAATAATGCATTTGCCCTCTCGGTTTGGCTATCAGTTTGAGAATGAAATTTTGTAGAGAAATTAAGCTTAGACCCTAATAGTTTGAATAACTCCATCTAAACCCCCCGTGAAGCCCATATTTTGATTGTTTAAAGTTATCTTCGGTATGCCTCAATACTTCATCATATAATGAAATAATAGATGTGCTGCATCCTTGGTTGTAAATTTTGTAGGCATGTGGATGAACATTTCATACTTACTAAACCAATCCACTACCACCATGATATTGCTACATCCCTCAGACTTTGGTAAGCATGTGATGAAATCCATGGAGATACTCTCCCAAGGCTTCTCTGAAATAGGCAATGGTTTTAACAAACCAGCTTGTTTATGTTGATTCACCTTGTATTGTTAGCACATAAGATAAGTCTTCACATATAACTCAATATCATTATGCATTTGGGGCCAACAGTAAGCACGTTCAATGAGTGCATGTGCGATATACATTAGGATGTCCCACCTTTTTAGAGTCATTATACTCTTTAATGATTTCCTTCTTTAACCCTTGTCACTTTGGCATGTACATACGATCCCTTTTGGTAGTGAGCACCCCATCCTTAAGCTAAAATTGGTGTGTCTTCTCCCGACTTGCTAACTCCAAACTCTTGGCTCGCGGGTTATGCTCTATTCCCTCCTTGACACGATCTACTAAAGAAAACTCAGACTCGTGATGGAAGCTAGCTCGACCTTCCTACTAAGTGCATCGTCTGCCACGTTAGCCTTGCTCGACTTGTACTCTATCACAAAATCAAATTCCGCTAAGAAAGTTTGTCACCTAGCTTGCTGAGGAAATAACTTGTGGCAACATTGTCGATCTTCACAACGAACTTGGACCCAACAAGTAATGTCTCCAACTTCTTAAACAATGCACCACCACGATCATCACCCTTGGTATTATTTAGCTTACGACTCTCGTAAGTAATTGGATGACCATCTTGTATCAAAACACCACCAAGAGCAAAATCGGAAACATTAGTGTGTGCCTCAATGCCTTGTGTGGTTGGGAATGGTCAACACTGGTTCTTCCATCACTACTTGCTTCAAGGCTTCAAATGCTCCTTAATAGTTAGTATCTTTGAATTAATCGAGAGAGAACTACAAAATCCTCTTAGGTTAGGGTAAAACTTAGCAAGAGAGTTCACAAACATAATTAATTCATTCTTTAGTTATTTTAATTTGAAAAAAATTTCAATTGACTAATCTAAGAGTAAGAGTCATATGTATCAAGAGGAAATGCAATTGTAACTTAATAAATCTTCCTAGACTAAGAAACTAAAAGTATTCATTAAATAAAAGTAAAATCCTAAAAAAAACCCTAACCAAATCTAGTTTATTCATAAATTGATTTATTTATTTATTATTGCTCTATATTGTTATTTATATTTAATTATTTTATTTCAATCTTTAACTAAACATAGTCACTATCTTATTTATTTAAGTTTTTGAATTGGTAATTAACCAATAGTCTTTACGTGATTAACCGTACTTAGCATTACTAATTACAAAACTACACTGTGCATTTTCTGGTAAAATTATAGATAATCAAATGAATATATTCTTTAGATTGATAGGACTTTCTAGATATTTAAACTACACTCTCTTAAGCTATAACCACCTACACTCTAGTTGGTTTACTTGTATCTCCACCACTGCTAACAACTTATTAAATGTGTTTGGTTATAAGAAGTCTTATGTAAGGTTTCACTATAACACTAGAAAGATCACTTAAGTCTCCCTCAAGCATAAAGTTCAACCCCTTCTAACAGCGCGTGTTGAGTGCACTACAAAATTTACCTAACTTTGCACATTAAAAATTTGTAGCTATTATGAGTTGCGGTCGTATCCACAACGAATGTTCGGTTAATTTTTGAAATGAAAATAATTGATGTGAAGGAAAAAAATGGGGGGTGGGGAGATTTTATGCATATGAGAAAACAATGTAAACTTAAAACTCACAAGAACAAATTACAGAAAACATTATGATAAACTAATAAGAACAAATTATAGAAAACATTATGATAAGTGTAAACTGCATCGTGTTTTAGGGCATGGTTTGATATATGGTTACCCGTTAATTTCATCATTTACTGTGTGCATAGGTTAGAATTATGTTAATTTGTTAATTTTTTGTGTTTTAAGTGTTTTAAAGGTTAGTACAAGCTTTTGAGCTTAAATATTATGTTTTTGAGCTACCTCGATGTGTTAGCTAGTGTTTCAGGGTCAATGTTGAAGAACGAAAGAGTTTCGAAAGTCATTCTAGTTGAAACAACGACCAGGCTACGATTGTGATAGAACCTCTAGGAGTGGCCCATGATCATGGCTTGCATGCCATGATCATGAGAGAAGGCTTAGATGTAGGCCACGATCATGGCCTATGTCGAGCAGATGCCAAACACTAAAAAAAATCATATTTTGAGGGATTTTCTTTCGGACCCTGGAAAAATCCTAGGGCTACTCAGAACACAAAGGATATTTAAAGAACAAGAAAAAGAGGTAGAAGGAGCTTTTGCATCAGCCAACTTGAGAAACCGTAGAGAGAATTCATCAGGAGATTGAGGAAGAGAAGAAAGAAGAGAAAAGAGGAGAAGAGGCTGACTCAAAGTACTTCCTAGATCAGGAGGTTTCCCGACATCACTGCCTATCATCCTCTATTTTGAATGTATTTCCTATTTATTTTCAGTTTTGTCATTGTATAGAATTGGATTGAATAGTTGCTTATATAATCTTAAATGTTTAGGATGTTATAAACTCACCTTCAGAGTTTTATTCTTGAATAAATGAAAATCTGATTGTTTATGTGCTTATTGGATTTGTTTTGATTTAATTCTGCAATTTCATAATTCAGTAATAAATCGAAGGGTTGAATTAAATGAAAATGACTAAATTGGACTAACAAGAGTTAGGTGATTTAACATAACAAGAATTGAATCAGATTAAGAAATTGTGTGAAGAAAGATCTTGTATAGGTTTCTGATAGTTTATTAGAGAACCTCATAACTAATTAGGGTTTTATATAGGTTGTAAATTGAGAGATTGCAAACTCCATAATCTAATTAGGGCTAGAACCAGCAATTTGATAATTCATAATCAATTAGATTAGCATTAAGGATAGGTAAAATTCCTTTTCTCTCAATTGGTAAATTCTTTCGGTTGATTCTTGGGTGCGTTGCAACTGCTTAATAATTAGTATATTCATTTTTATTTTTATTTTTATTGATTGAATTGAATTTTGGTTTTTAGTTTTATTACATCTTGGATTTTTTTATTATTTCTGGCCTTAGATTTTAGGATTAAATTAACTCCCTCCTTCTGGGATCGACATCTTTGGTACTATGCTAACGAACCATGTGCTTACGAATTATGGAGGGTTAATATTAAAACTTACACACAATAAACACTTGATCAAGTTTTGGCATTGTTACCTAGGAGGTGATTAGTTTAGTTCTTTAGTCTGAGGCTTTTTCACTATTTTTTGTTTTAAAAAATAAAAATAAAAAGAAGAAGTTTAGGGCATAAAGTAGAGACACAACAAGATATTTTGGAGTGAGAATGAGACATTTGAAGAGCTAGATGCCAAAAAGAAATGGAAAGAACAATGATGGAAGATAGATATTATATGGAGCAAGGAACTTTTGCGAACTACAATAAGGGATAGTATGGTTGGGGAAGTAATGATCCTTATAAGAACATGTACGCTCCCGGGTGGTAAAACCATCAGATTTTTATTGATCTAACAATGCAAGGACTCACATGGGACATTAAGACCTCTTTGAATTTTAGCAAGATGAGTCCAGTTCATAGGATTCCAAATTGGACAAAATCATGGATAAGCTAATAGATATAGAAGAGAACCAGAAGAGATTGGAAGAGCAATTTGATGAAGTAACAAAAAATTGTGTTGCTTTTATTTACCACTTGGAGATTCAAGTAAGACAGTTTTCTCGTGAGTTTTATAAGAGAAGTATGGAAGACTCTTTGAGTAATATGGAATTATATCAATGAGAGCAATATAAGGCTAAACCATTTAGGAATAGGGTAGAGCTAGAAGAACCAGCAAGAAATTAGCTAAACCCCATCTTATAAAAAACCAAGAAATCAAGAAAGAGGATGAAAACTCCCATACTATATGCTAGATCTTGGTATACTATGCTTGAGCATCGAAAAACTTTAGTAGATGTCTATGAAGAGAATATTATCTTTTAGATTAGTAATGACCAAATGACATTCAACATGAATGTATGTATTAAAGAATTAGAAAGAGGGTGAGTCATTTAGGCCAATTGAAGTGTTCAAATATATAAAAGCTTAAAAGGAAGAAGAACAGATGACAACAGACATCGAGTTTTAAGAATCTATAATGGAAATCTCTATTTATGAAGCAAAAGAAGAAAAAGAAAATGGAGTCACTAAGGAAAAACAAAAGAAACTCACCCTTTTTCCAAACGACCTGCTAGACTTAATAGAAGATTCAGGGAGTTTCATTATTCCCTATTTTATTGACAGTTTGTTAGTGAAAAGGACCTTACAGAAATTAATTGGTTTTCTCAACTCCATCAATATTGTCCTCCTAATCATTTTGCAATTTATAGCTTACTCACAGGCTACAAAATTGATGTTGAGCAAGAAGGTGAAAGCAGGCCACTCATAAATGATTCGTGCTAAGCTTCCAAGGTTGCAAGGTCAAGTTAATAGACTAGCACATTTAGTAGGTAGATTCAAATTGTTGTGTAATTGGGTTTGTTTTAAATTCTAAAATAAGTTTCGAATGATTTGGGATGGTTTAGATTGCTGATTCTTTTACTCTCTTGAATCACTTGTAAGATAGGGAAACACTCTTAACGTGAAGCAGATTTGGTCTCAACATTACCACCATCACCACCTCCATCACCATAAATAGTTTCATGTTCTAACCCTTTTCTTTTCATTTTTTGCTAGTATTTTCTTTTTATTTTTTTTCATATATTGTGTTTTATTTCCCCTGGTGTGTTTATGTACCTTTCTTACATTGAGGACAATGTGTTATTCAAGTGGGAGAAGGATTGTGTGTTTTCATCTTGGGTGTGAATTTTGCATATTGTATAATAGTTTATTTAGGTTGCATTATGTGAATTGGGTGAATGCGTCAATGGCTAGGACTTAACGGCATAGATTTAGCTTTAAACATAGTCTTTTAGGTTACGAAGATTTATTAGCCTGTGAGTAACCTAAACTTAAGGCTAAATATGCTGGTTAATTAGGATACAGTGTTGGTCCATTCACCTTAGGAATTTTCCGTACTCATTTATAATTTTAGGCCAATCTAATAAGTGAATTATTAGTAAATTTTCATAAAAATGATTAGCTAAAGCAATAAGGTAGGAATTTTTTTTAACAAAAAGGTTATATAATTTTAACTAAAATAACTATTACACTAGCCTTCGGGTTATGAATAGATAATAGCTAGTTGATAATGCGATGGAGCCGAGTAACCAGTTAACACGCATAAAAAATTTGTGCCATCATACAAAAAGACTATAATGACATTCCAACCAGGCATCTTAATAATGACGTGACTTAATTGAGTAACCGGATCGAAATTCATCATAAATGTTTGCCTCCACTTAAAATACATAGTTTATTTCCTTAAAGAAAAATCATCAAAAAGATTGTTATCAAATAAAAACCTACCAAACTTTTTAGTAGTTTAATTTTTCATGAAAACCTACTGAGGAATGGCTACACTTTTGTTTTGAATGAATGATTATCAATGTGTCCGTGTAATTGATAGGGGTTAATAGACTCAATATTAAAATTTTGATTTGTTTTTCTATTTAATCTAAGGTGTTTAGATGCGGATTTTTCTTATTAATAATTTAAAACAACTTGTATGATTATGTTTAGAGTTAGATTTGTTTTGTAAAGTTGAAGCCATTATCTCATTGCTGCATTGGGAGCTGTGTGATTTTGTGTGTTTATTGTTTTATTGACGTGAGGAAAAGCAAACATTTAAGTGCAAGGATGTTGACAAGTGTAAGTTGCATCGTGTTTTAAGGCAAGTTTGATATATGTTTAGTCGTTAATTCGGTCATTTAGGATGCATTTAGGTTTGAATTGTGTTAGTTTGTTAGTTATTTGTGTTTTGCGTGTTTTAAGGGTTAGTACAAGCTTTCGAGCTTGAATATTATGTTTTTGAGCTACCTTGATGTGTTTTTTATTGTTTCAAGGTGAATATCAAAGCATGGAGGCGTTTCATAAGACATTCAAGGCCAAAAAATGACCTACAATCGTGACAAAAGCTCTAGTAATGGCCCATAATCAAGGCCTGTATGCCGCAATCATGAAAAAATGCTCAGATGTAGGCCACGATCCTATATCTGGTAGACGCGTAGTCACTCAAAAACCATAAATTTTCGAGGGATTTTTTGGACCTTTTAGACCCCAAAAAAACCCTAATTGTCATATCCTGTTTTCTAATACATGCTGAGGGTAAGAACCCTAAATAAAGCATTGCATATACTTGTATAGCATTAGTATTCATACACAAATTGATATGTGTAAACATTACAAGTTAGCATATGAACTCATTTGATAGGTCCTTGGCTATGAAAGATGTTAACTGAACATGATATGAATTATGAATTGATATGGCTTAAATT
>JAOSBN010163102.1:0-53510 GCA_027563595.1 Erythroxylum suave | reverse complement strand
AATTAATCAATATATTATAATTGATTAATTACAATATAATTAATTAATTAATTAAAATATAATAAATTTTTATTTCTTAATATTTTTACAAACCAACCACTGTCAATGGTAATGATATTCATTCCTTCCTCTTAACCAACCATCATAATTATAATGATAATATCCATTCCCATTCCTTACTATATTCATTCCTATTCCTATTATCATTCCTTCGTGCGAACCAATCGCCCCCTAAGAACATCTCTTAAAGTTCAGCCTTCAATACGTAGTGCTTTACAATCTAGAGAAGCTTCTCACAACGCGGGCATGACAATGGCTACATAATAGAATTATTTAAGTATAACATTCAATGTGGCTCAGACTTATTATTATCAGCCTATGGTAGATGTTATTACCATTTACGATCTGGTATACAAAGCTTCTTCAAGCGATAAATATAGAGGTAAACTTATGAGTAACTCTATTTATGAAATAAAAAATTATTTGGATAAAAGAAGAATGATTTGGGCTACTTATAGGTGTTCAATAATGTGTGATGGCTGGAAAAATAAACGATAGGAGCCTATTATTAAATTTTTAGTTTATTTTATAAAAGGGACAATGTTTTTGAAGTTTATTAATACATCTAAGCTTGTTAGGAATGTTAATCTTTTAGTTAAGATATTTGATAAAGTTGTGAATGAAATTGGTTTATAAAATATTGTTTAGTTCATTATTTGTAACATCCCATTTCCATATTAAGGGTTAGAACTCTAAATTTATGTAAATGAGAAATGTAATGAGAGATTAGAAAATTCCATTACATGCTCATGCATAATATAGAATACATACACATCAATTTGATTATTGCACATATTATAATGATTGTTTATGCATTTATTTGACGTTTTCAAGTTACAAATGATTCTAAGGTGATTATGATGTGGATTATAATTATTATGTCTTCAATTTTCGTTAATAAATGTTAATTGGTCATATAGGAAATTATTTGTTAAGTTGAGGGATTACTGGAATAAAGGGGATTTTTGGACTAGGAAAAATGACAACTGACAAGGTAATTGATAAATGGTAGTAGAAATAAATGTCAAATGGTAGTAGAAATTTTTAATAAGTGACATTAGGATTTAATGACAAGTGTAATAGAAAATCGGAAGGCTATTGGATTAGAAATTGGAGACAAATGGATTGGTTATTAAAGAGGACCCATTGGAAACCACAAGGTGGCGAAAAATAGGCAAGTGACAAGTTTCACTTGCCTTGCCACAAACCTATACATGAAATTTTCATTTGCAAGACATCTTTAGTTTTTCTTTCATTTGGCTAAATGCTTTCATCTTCTTCAATGCTTTCTTCTCTTCTTCCATCACTATATGATACTCTCTTTTCCCCAATCATCAACATTAAGCTTTGATATTATTCTTCACCTTGCCACTCGATATGTTCATGCCTTCACCTTGATGATAAAAGCCAACATTTTTCCTCCCTACAATGGTGAATATCATATGATGTTGGGAAGTTAAGGTTAAGAGTGATTTCAAGATCTTGAGGCTTAAACAAGTAAGTAGCTTATTATTCTTCATGATATGTTGAGTGAATCATGTATGATGACAGATAGAGATTAAATGATCATGAAATGGTGATGTGTATATATGTGAATCGTGAGTGATGAAATGAGCATATAAATGTCCTGTTTTTACATATATGATGAGAAATGATTCATAGGTTAATGTAGAGATGATTTTGAGATAGAAAGATCATTATGATGGTGTAGAAAAATGCAGAAAATTTAATAGAGGAATGGATGTTTTTATTCTATGTTTTCTTTGTATTAATGTGGATTGCGTTGGGTGTTACAGAGAAGAGTTAAAATGAGTTTGAAGCTAATGAAAAAGACTACTATAGTGTCTTAAAATAGGAAGAATTAGTTTAATAGTTTAGAGGTTAAATGAAGGTGATAATAGAGTAAAACATATGTGCAGAAGATTGATGATGCATGTATTTGTATAAATGTTTTGTTTTGGTCTCTATAATCAATCCTAGAGTATAATTTATTTGTGATTGATATTGAGCTGAAATAGAGGTAAGAATGAAGATGAAATGAAGAGGAAAAAATTGCATTTAAGAGATGTGTTTAAGAATACTCTTGGAAGGGGAAGGAGTAAGATTTAGTAAACTAGAAAATGGTGGTGATATGTCTTGTTATATATATGAATGATGAATCAAATGAGTAGAATTTTGTGGATTTTAATTAAACTAATACGGTAATTGAATTAGCATGTAATGAAGTTGTATAAATGGATGTGAATACTGAAGAATTTAGGGTAAAATTGATGTCAGTATATATGTAGAAATCATAGGAATCATTGCCAAGTGGGATATGCTTCTTAAATGTCTGTTATACAGACTTCATGTTTGCTACGTGGACATTCTCAAGTTTTCCAACTTCCCAGCTCCGTTCATGGTCGTTTGGAGGGATGTTATGTCTGCTGGGCGGGTACACACTGGATATCTATATAAATGTACAATTTTGACCCTTTTTATGGCAAAATCTCTCCTTGTTGTCTTCACAAAAGTTGTAGGACTTGGAGTCCTCTTCAAAAGCATACTTGAATGACTTTAATCTGACATCCAAAAAAAAAGTTATGCCTCTTGTACCAAAATCATATATATAAATTATTGACTTATCAGTGCTTTCCTACGAGGCATTTAACCTCGAGTGGAGCTCAAAATGTACTTAGTTTGATGAGGAAATAAAAGATTAAGTGATGATATGTTTAGGGTGAAGATTGAGGATATAAACACAAGAATGGATGTTGTATATCAAGTGTTCAAATATGGGAAATTGGAGATGTTATAAGAATGGAAGTGAACATATGAAGGTTAATATGATTCAAAGAAGATGAATGATGCGTATTAAATAAAAGTGAATGATAAATTGGATATTTTATGATCTTATGACGTTAGAAAAAGGATTGGATAGCATGTATATGATAGATATATGATTGAATGATGGACTTAGAATAATCTTGTACAAAGGAGGTGTAAGCCTAATTCAATTTTGACTTATATGAGTTATGAAGTATGGATGATCTTGAGTTAAGAATTAAGTAAACATACCCAGAATAGACAAATTAAGCATGCACTATATATTACACATATACATACGTGTACAATTGAATGTTTTTGTGATTTTGCAATTAGTAATATGGGTGCAATGTGTGTATTACACGATGTTGATATATAGGATAAAACATTAGCATCCAGACGTTTCTAGATCGTAGAAGCAAATGCTAATCTGGAGCGTACTATGAGTCAACTTAGATGGTCTCATTTTAATTCTTTGTTCTGTTTTAAATTTTTGGATTGAATTATTACTGTTGTGAAGGTGATTGAGACCATTATGGACATAAAGAGTCCGAGGAGGTTGATAAATGTGACTATATTGGAAGTTCTTCATTAAATGTGAATGAGCAAAGAATAAGTGATTCTCAACATTGTTGATGAATGTTAAACATCGATCTGATGAAAAATGTGAATGTGGATTGTAAAAATTTACCACAAGTGATTGATTGAATCTATGTGAATGTCATGCATTACACTACATGAACGCATGAAAAGATAAAGGCTGTTGTGACCAAAGTAGCTACCGAAAAAGAGCTTAAAGTTCATAATGTGATTAAGAGCCAAAGGATCACTATGTATAATGAGCCTGGTATCTCCAACCGATACGGGACAGTTACCAATGAGCCCAATATCGACAATGGATACAGGATAGTTACAGGCACTCGATCACAACAATAACAGGTGAAAATGAGTCTTATGAGCATTGCATATATAATTGATATGTATGTTTTAAATTATCGAAATGAAGTATTTGACTGCTCTGAATATGAAATGTGAAATAAGTGAATAAAGTATTAACTGATGCTATATGATGAATTAATGAAGTGATGTGTTATATGTGTTAAGACTTTTCTACAAATTGAATGTGAATTATGAGCTATTTGTATTATGTGATATAAGTGAGCCATCAAGGATGGTCCACTCACTGAGTTTGTAAAACTTACCAAAATTGCAACGTTGTTTTTCAAGCTTGGAGGAGATACCTAGTTAAACAAATTAGAGTATAACCACTACATTCTAATAAAAGATAGAAGTCGAGATCAGTTCACATCTACATATGTTTTCCCATATTTTTGTATTAAAGAGTGTATTCACAAGTGATGTACTGTGCTTATGTGAAAAATTCTGTTCTGTAATTACTTTATAACTAAAAGTGTTTTGTACTTGTAAAAGGCCCAAATGATCATTATAATTATGATGATATGTTCATTATTTGTAACGCTTGTAACTGAAAATATTATGGATAAAATGGACCAAAAGTAATTATTAGTTTTTTGAAATCATATGCACTGTTCTCAAAATTTTTTTGTAATGAGTTGACTGACTGACCTAGCATGCCACCCTTGTAAAGTAGGTTCTCGAATACTATTGGTATGTTTAGGAATATACCCTATGAGAGAGGGGTGCTACATTGTTGACAATGATGTTCCTTATTAAGCAAATGGAAGAATATTTTAAAGTAGGTAGGATGTTTTTATTTGGACTCTTTACGATGCACATTACATTGAATTGATGTTTAAAAGCATAGGAGATGCTAGATATTTTCCTATTATTGATGAGACTTTATAGAAAGCTAAAAAGATGGACAAGTTCATTTACAATAGTGTATGGGACTTAAATTTGTTAGAAAGGTTTTCATAAATGGTAGGAATTTGTGTAGTCCTATCATTTCAAGATTTTTAACTAATCTTTTATCACTTCAGTGTTTTAATTTGATGAAGAAGGATTTAAGGAAAATGTTTACCAGTGATAAGTGGGTTACATCTTAGCACACTAGGTCTAATGTTGGATTAGAGGTTTCTAGAATTATAGTTAAAGATAATAAATTTTGGTCTAAATGTCAACTTGTCATTCGAGTTTGTAAGCCTTTAGTTAGGGTACTCTTTCTGGTTGATAGTGATGAGAAAGAAACAGTAGGTTATTTTTATGATGTTAAAAAGGGGGTGAGAATTAAGGTGAATTTGAAAAATATATCTTCTTTGTAGATACCTTATCTTGTAATCATTAATGAGATATGGAAAAGACAACCTTACTCTGTATTGTTTGCAACTGGGGCATTTTTTAATACTAGTGTCTATTTCAAACTAAATTTTACAATGAAAGTTGAAGTTAATAAGGGAATGATATTAACTATTATAACTATTGTTGCCTATAAGATGACAGATGATGTAAGTTCTTTTTTGCTTACAAATGGTGACTTATAAGGATGCTTATGGTATTTTAGGATGTTTATTGATATTGGTGACTTATAAGGATTTTTATGGTATTTTAGGATGGTTATTGATATTCGTTAAAGAGACAAACTTATTCCAAGTATATATTTTTTCAATGTTGATACTTGTTTAAAATTAATCAATACTTTGTTGTTTTACAACAGTACTTTTGTTGTCTTATAGTTGGCTGGTGGAACAAATTTAGAAGTGATGTTCTAGAATTATAAAAGTTTGCAATTCAAATTCTAAATCAATGTGTGATTGAAATAGGAAGTGAAAGGAATTCGAGTACATTTGAATTCATCCTTCTAAGAAAAGGAATTTATTGGAACACAAAAGATCGAATGACTTGATCTTGGTTTGATACAATTTAAATCTTCAAAAAAGGTATGTTATTATGATTATTAACTTGGATATAATTTTTGGTGATTAGTTAATGATTTAATATTTGTTTTACTGGCACTCTTAATGGAGCAAGTAGTTTTGTATATCTAATTTACTTTGACCATATCGATTTTTAAATAGATTTAGTTTATGAGGAATTGAGTTTTATATAAGGGAGTGAGCTAGAAAATAATCTTGGATGAGAAGTATTGACATGTCACTTAGTGCAATAAATTTGAATGATGGTGATGATGAGGCTCCTCTCAATAATGAGAATTTTGCACCAAATGAGAATTAAGATCAATGTTATTTAAATAGATATTTGATTGAATAAAGTTCTAGATTTTCATTTCTCCTCTTCTTTTAATTTCACTTATATTTGATGTATATGTTAAATTCTATATATGAAATATAAATATAATTTTAAATGTTTTTGTTTCAAGTTTCACTTCTAGTTTATTGTTTCCTTAACAAAAGCTCCTGTTGTAAATTGTAATACCTAGAGTGACATGGATATCTATTATCTTTTTATTTAATTTTTTGATATAGTTTTTACTTATTATATAACAAAATTGTAACATTTTGAGTACTTTGATTCTCCTTAATTTTATATTTGTATGATGATTAAATGATATTTTTCATGTTAATTGTGATTATTATTTATATGTAAAATATGTGAAAATTAATACTAATAAAAATGAATAGATTATTTCTATTTTAAATTATTATTATTATGATACTTGGAGTCATGATTGATGAGTAATTATAAATTATACCGTAAAATATATGGATAAACTATTTTATAATTTTAAAAAATTCAAGTACAATTTTGTAAATTTAAAAAATTATCCAAACTATACAATATTTCTAACATTGGTTATATTAGTATTAAATGTTATTAAATTTATACACAATGAATATGATAGAGAGTATTTAATATTTTGTTTAAATGAAACTAAATTTGTGTGTTTACAGTTATAAATTTAACTAATAATCAATAACTCCAATTCAAATTGAATTTAGTAAAATAATTTATTAAAAAATACTTTCAATTAAAATTGTGTTTCTAAATAAGATGTTTTCATTATTATGAAAATTATATATTCTCTAATAATATTTTAAAATTGAGAAGAAATACATTGATCTAAAGTGTTTCTTTGTAGTGTATGTAAATGTACTACACTGTATAAGACTTTTTTGGAAAATAAAATGAAATCTATTAAAAGATGACAAATTGTGTACAATCAAATTTAGTCCACCCTAGGTAGAGAAAATAGCAAAGAGTCTGGCCTGTTTTTGCATAACTTACTCAAACATTTTTGCATATTAACACCAACATAAATTGGACCATTCGGTTAGGTTGCCACTTGTCATCATCTCCTTGCCACTTGGCACAACATGGATGTAAGAACAATCTCAAACCTTTTGATGCTTTGTCTCTTCATCTTTTCAAGGGCATCAGATCATTTGCACCACTTAACCTGTTCCAATCTTGTTTCCGCCATAAAACGGTATCATTTTATGTGTGAACAAACCTAAAACGACATCATTTTGGGGTGAAAACAAGGTTGGAATAGGTTAAGTAGTACAAAAGATTTGAAACCCCTTTTTTAGGTTCACAATCCCTATTCAGATTATTCCTTCCTTCCTTAGGCTACCTACCAATCTTGGTCTCTAAGCTGCTTAGATGTACAACATACTCGATAATGAAAGTATGAGTAAGGTAAAAAAAAAAAACTCAATTCCTTTCCACAGTTGTAGCCTACTCCCTTCTGACATCTTAATCCCTCTTTCTCCCTTAAAAAAGTTACAGTAGAGGATACACCTCACTTTTTACAAGTGTAGTCTAAGTTTAGAAGCCTCATATAATAGATGTTATAGGTCTCTCCCTTCTGAGTCAAGTACTTCACTCAAATTCATTAAATTCATTTTGTATGTATTTCATTATAATCTCTATTTAATACAAGTAGTAAGGCTTAAACCTGAAAATTTGCCTTTAGAAAGGATAATTTGTAGCAGACCACCCTTATAGCATATGCCTGAATGTATCGAGGATATTCGAGAACAAACTCTATGACGATGGCATGTTAAGACAATCGGAACTATTCAATACAAGCTTTTCTAGACATAAAACGCGTTTTTAACAAACCAGTAATCAATATTCAATTAGACCATTTCATTTACAAATAATATACAGTCCTAAATGTCATTATATTACAAAATTCACATATACATTGTACAATAATTGCGGAAACACAATTCAATTACAAAAATCACTGAAGACATGTGTAGATGCAAACTGATCAGAATCACTAACTTCTGTCTAATTGCAGTGGCTATACTCCAATTAGTCTAACTGGATATCCCTTGAACCTGAAAGACAATGTTGTAATTTTGATCAGTTTCGCAAACTCAGTGAATGAACCATCTTCGATGTGCTCACTTATATTAAACATAAAATGATTCACAATTCACATTTAATTTATAGATAAGTCATATCACTTATTGATCATCACTTCACATTTCTATTTCAAGACAGTCCATACAATTCATTTTGATCAATAATATATCATATATCAAATAGTATATGCAATTGCTCATTAGACTCTACTTTCATTGTTAATTGTTGTGATCGAGTGCCTTTTTAACTGTCTTGTATCCTTGTGGATACTGGACTTATTTTACATATTGAGCCTGCGGCTCTTTATACACATTCTGAGCTTTAGGCTCTTTTTCACTGGCCACTCTAGTCACAACTTCCTTTATCTGATCATGCATATCATATAATGAAATGCATCAAATCATATATATTTGGTTTCAACATCTTTCCTTTATTTCAGTCACTATCATTTTCATATTCATCCGATATAAGTCCAGCATTTAACATTTCTATTAAGATCACATATTTCTTTCAAATTCATAAACAATAAAAAACAATTGCAATACATTTCTAATTGATCGCAAGTTTCTATATGACAAATTTGTGATAATTTTAAACCTTGATATTCTGCAAGTGCATGGGTCATTCGCGTAGTATCTAAGGTATCGATCACACGAGGAGGATTAATCTAATCCTAAAATCTAAGGCTGAACTTAATTCACAATAATTCAATGAACAAAACTAAGCAGAAAATTATTTCAATCATGCAATTAGTTTCAATAATTAAATTCAAAATTATGAACAAGATAGTGGATGCAACACCCAATCACAAAACAACCTAAAAACTACCATTTGAGATGAAGGGACTTTTTTTCCAACTTTAATGAAAACTAATTGATTATGCATTTATTGAATTACAGGTCTTAGGGTTGATTACATTCTCTCAAGTTATAATCATTGACTTTAATTATATTACCTAATCAGATTATGAGAAATTACAAACTCTTGATTCATAATTTATCCTAAACCTAAATTAGATCTCATGTTGTCCAATAAACTACCGAAAACCTATGCAAGATCTCTTATTATACAAATTTACTAGTTTGATTCAATTCTTGATCTATTAAATTACCTAACTCTTGTTAGCCCAATTTAATGGTTTTCACTCAGTTCACCCTCTCAGTTTGTTATTGAATTAGGAATTGTAGAAATTAAATCGCAAATAATCTAGTAAAAAATGCAATCAATCAACTTCATTAACATCAAAGACAACATATCCCAAAGGTGAGTTTGGACAATTCCTTAACATTTAATGAATCTATCATCTATGGCTATCTCGAATTCTGTACAATTGTAAAGAATGAAATAAAACCAAAAATAAACTCAAAATGGATGACGGAGGCAGCAACGATGGGAAACCTCCTTTTTCTGGAAGTACTTCACATACGCTTCTTCTCCACGTCTCTCTTTTTTCATTTCTTCCTCAATCTCTTGGTAAAGCTATCTAGGGTTTCGGGATTGTCGCTAATGAAAAAGCTTTCCTCTTATGTTCTTCATGTTCTTTGAATACCTTGACAACCCTAGGGTTTTTTGGGGGTTGAAACGGTCCAAAATGTTCCTCGAAACCTGGCAACCCTTTTTGTCACAAACGTGGCAATTAGGCCATGATCATGGCCTGGGGCATAGTCTTTTGTCAGGATCGTGGCCCTTATGCTACAATCATGGGCTGGCTCTTATGTTTTTATCATGATCATGGCCTATTGTACCATGATCATGGGCCGTGGTTTTAACCCGAAAGTCTCTAAAACTTCTCCATTCATCGACGTTGACTCTGAAACACTAACAAATAGGTCAAGGTACCTCAAAAACAAAATATTTAAGCTTAAAGACTTGTACTAACCCATAAAAACACTTAAACACACAAACTAACACAATTCTAACCTAAACACATACTAAACAATCAAATTAACATTTAATACATAATAAACTAAGCCCTAAAACATGATACAAATTACACCTATAAATAATTATCAAACTCCTCGGGAAATTATTGTTTGGAATTATCAATCATATGAATTTCAGTTCAATAATTACTATTTAAACAGAAGCAAGTCCATCCTAGTGAAAAACATGTAGGTTACTCACAGTACGCTCCAGATTAGCCATTGCCTTCATGATTTGGAAATGTTTGGACGGTGATGTTCAATCTTGTGTATTTATGTTCAAGCAATACACATGTATTTTACACATTACTAATTTGATCAATCATATAAGTATCAATCGTACACATATGTATATGTATTATGTATGATGCATGGTCAAATGACTATTTCTGGGTATGGACTCTTAATTCACATCTCATAATCATCTAAACATTATCATATAGGTATATTTAGTTTATATTTAGGTTCATACCTTAAGAATATTTGATTAATCTATGTTCATCAATCATACATTCATCATTGTTATTCTAGCATTATAAGATTACATAATATCCAATTTCTTATTCATTCTTACTTACTATACCTTATTCATCTCCTTTGAATCACATTAGCCTTTATAAGATCACTTTCATTCCTATAATCTCTCTAAATTTTCCAGATTTTTGATACAATTATATCATCAATCTATTCCTTAGTTATAACCTCAATTATCACCCTAAACATATCAAACATTTAAATCACCTAATCAATCATCAAACTAGGTTCATTTCAAGCCTAATTGCATCATAGGAAAGTACCTTAGAATTTCTTGTTTCAAACATCACACAAAATAAGAAGAATTCATATGAAAGGCCATTCCCACGATCTTGGGATATGTCACTAGAACATATTTTCACCTTCGTTGCAATTTCCAAGAGAATAGTTTTTGTTATCCGTAAATTTCCAGCCTCTCTCTTCCATGATTTCCATATTTTTAACTTCTATTTGTTACATCCAAACCATTTTATGCTTAGTTTATCAATTCTACTTCATTTTCTCTTCATTCTTACCTCAATTCCATTTCAAAAACTTCTATCAAGCAAATCATACATTATTGTTCATCAATCATACAAAAATAGAATATAAACTCATTCATTTCATCATCCACGTGACAACGCTCTTCCAACTCCATTAACATGATCTTTCTATCTCTAAACTATCATCACATATGCTTCTATGTAAATAAGCCTTGGATATTAATGCATTAATTACTTGTTTATCTCTATGCTTCTTCAAAACATCACTTAACTTAGCTCCTCTAACTCACATGATCATCATCTTTCAAGGAGAAATAGGTTAGGTTCTTTAACAACTAGATGAAGGCAACGAAGTATCTTAGAGTGCTAGTGTTAAATGATAGCAAACTCAACTTGGTGAGGGTGGGTTGTGAAGATTGTGAGTGGAAAGAAGAAGCAAGATGAGAGCTTATAGTAAAATGAAAGAGAATAAGAATGGTTTTTCAAGATGTTAACATTGTGGGTTAAAGGCTTGGAGATTAAAATGCTTGGTGAGTGTCATAACACATGTCATGACATTTACCAAGAATTTTAATATCCAAGCCTTTAAACCACATTGTTAACATCTTGAAAGACCATTCTTATTGTCTTTCATTTTCCTTTTAACCCACAATGTCAACATCTTGAAAGACCATTCTTATTACTTAATAACCAAAATAATGTCATATTGTAATTACCCCAAACCATTTAATAACTTGTACATTTGTCTCCCAATTTCTAGACCAATTGTCCCTTAATTTCTTTTCCATTTGTCAATAAATCCTAATGCCACTTGTAAATTATTTACTACCATTTGCCAATTGTCTTGTCACTTGGCATTTTTCCTAGTCCAAAAATACACATTAATTCATAAATCTCTTAATCTTACCAATAAATTTTTAATTACTAATTATGATCCATCAATTCTTGTTAATGGTAAATCAAAGTACAAGACATTAAAATATTCAGTCATATCACATTCGTGAAGCTCAGTCATTTGTCACATTCATCTTAGTTTCATACCTTGGAATATGTCAATTAAATTCAATTTGTCTCAATGACCAATTTAAAACTAAAAGATTAATGACCAATGAAGAGTAATACTAAAATTGCAAAAAAGTAAGAACTAAAAAATCTAAGACTTGAGATTACTTTTTCCCTATTTTGTTTCCCTCTTATTTTATCGATTAAATTGTGTCTCACCTTAGATTTTCAAAAGTACTAATTACCCTCTCTCAACATGTAACTATTTGTCCCTAATTAAACTAATGGGAATCAATTAGATGATCTCTCAACCTACTCAAAGCCTCTATCGATTCAACCAACTATTAAACTATCCTATGAGTGATCAATTGACTAGCCGAGATCTCTCTTCTAGCTATTCAATTAACGTGATGATTACTATTCTATAGGTTTCCAACTCTCATTGTACAATCCTACATAAATTTCATCTCACTCACTCTCTCGATTTGTTGTAAGATAACAATTAAGAATAACAGTCATCAAAGGCACTTCATTCAATTCAATAAAATAGGAGTTCTACAAAATAGTTCAAAAGGAATCCCTAGAATGAAATCAGCCTAACATGGTCTCCATAACATAACCAACATTCAAATAAACCATTCTTACAAGGATTAGAAGAAATCAAAGTGACAGAAAATTATATATAAGACTCTTTGTCTTCTTTGCCAAAATTTGGAATTTTGGTGTTGATGTGTTATTTTTCCCAATCTTAGTGATGATCTTTGTCTTCAATCCTTCCTCAAAGCTCCAAACATGTGTAAAGTTTAATGAAGCCACACATATTTTCTTGGATTATGATTTCCATGTTCGTGGGAATTTGCATGATTACCACGATCGTGGAAATTGGCCTCAGCTCTACTCCTCTTTTCTTCTCCTCTTTAATCTTTAGTTCACCCTCCAAGTTGCTCCCTCTTTCTTCCTACATAAAAACAGTCAATTCTTACCCTCAATTATCATCAAACACACAAGAACAACAATGGAAATCAAACTTAATGAAATCATAAGAAATGAATCCTAAACTTGAACAATAAACAACAATTATACTAGAAAACACATGTCAATTACCTATAAAAACATGTACTAATGCACACCTATCAATTACGACCTATGTTATTGATATTTCTTTAATGAATTTGAGGTATAATTAAATTCTAAAAATGACTAAATAATGATAGAGGACTATAGCCACATCATGGTTAAATTTCCAACTAAGCTACTAAACCATATTCTTGAAGAATTTCAAATGTTCATATTAGTAAAAAGAAATATATGTATCTTTAAGTAAGAGTACCCTTATCGCATCTCTATCCCTTAGTTATTTGTATAGGTTAATATCATATATGATTGTCAAATGGAGGGAAAGAAATGGTGCGATTACCTTTAAGGACCTATTTTATCTTTGGTACATAACAGATAGGAGATTGAGTAACCTAGGATACTAACTTTCTTAATATTTGGGAAAATAGGTGGGTGATAGAAAGAAGGGAGCCATCTAGCAAGGTTCTTATTTAACAAGGTTATAAGATAACCTAGATAGCTTTGATATACTTCCTAGTATGGTAGTAGGAAAGGTTATAAAATAACTTAGGTAGCTTTGATATACTTATAAGTATGACCATGGGCTATCACATAACTATACTCAACCTTTATATGTTGAGGCAAAAAAGGTTATTTATGAAGTTCAGCTTGAGGTTAATGCATAAATAGAGTAAGAAAGAGTAGGGCCTTAACCAAAAAGTAGAGGCACCTTAGGTAAAAGAGAAGATGATAAAGTGCATAGATGTCTAGCTTATACAATAGTAGGTATTGTGGGAGAGGAGACAATAAAATTCTTGATAATGAAATAAGTAAAAAGGAAAGAAGTCCATGCTATAAAGTATGCAATGAAAGATAAAGAAAATAAGTTAACCAGTTGTATCAAATGAAGCAATGATTATTTGAGTACTTTCAACGTACTGGGTGCTTTGAATTGACTCTATAACCATGAATAATTGTATAGGAGAGCAATGATAATAGGTATAAGCCTACTATGGTTTAAGATTTTATTTCTTTTCTTTAACATTGAGGATAATCTAATAATTAACTGTGAGGTGGGAAATAACTCTATTGAGCCCTATATTTTACCTTAATGAATTAATTTTATCATGATTAGCTTTGTCGGTGACAATTTGGTGAATTTGTATATTAAAGAAAAAAATTAAGATAATCCATTAGGAGTTTGATTGTTTTAACATTCAAATAGTTTATGAAAAATACAAGAAGACATTGAAAACTAAATTAGTTTAAATTTGATCTAATGATTTGAAAATTGATGCTTAATATCTATAATTGCATTTTCTAAATTTTAGGGAATTTTTTTAGTTAAAAGTTGTCTCCTTTTTAAGAATTTTAACATCCCAAAAATGTCTAACATAAAAATTTTTAAGGAAATGAGAATAAATAATTTCATTACATTGAATTTGATCTATGTTCAAAGATTTAAAGTTAAAGAATTGTGCTCGTAGCCATTTAAATTAGTGACCTAATTAAGTAAGGGTATTAATGAAAAGATGTTTACTTTTACGTCAAAGTATTAGGTAACTTTTTAAGTAAGCCTTTAGTGCTTATTCGTTACTTCAATAATAGGTGTTTTTATTTTTTCATTAGTGTAAGTTATTAAAATGATTGCTTATTTCATACTTCTGTCTACCTTATATATTAGTTTCAATTATGCAATTTTTAAAAGAATTTAAAAATTGTGCATTAGGTAGATAATAAGGAGGTACAAAACCAAATTTGGAAACACCTCAAAATGATGACATAAGCATTAAACAAGAAGTTTAGGATGTTCAACCAATAAACATAATTTTAGGGAGGAACTACCAAACAAATAACTAAAAATATAAGCAGGAACAGAGCATGGATAAGAGACCATTTATAGAGAAATCCTTAGTTTGGATGACTGAAGTTTTAGGAAATCACATTTTTGAAGATACAAATGGAGTGAATATTTTGGCCCATCACCTATTTTGGATCGAAAATTATCAATTCTTTAAAAAAGATAGTTTTTTTTCATCATGTCTTTAGAATACTCTTATGTTTCTTTTTTTTTTGAAAAATAAAGATTGTCCTCCAAAGTATAATTTTAAAAGTTATAAAATCCATATTGTAGGTAAAATGACTCTACATGTCAATACGATCTCTCACACATTTTAACAGGGGGAGAAGTAGTGAGGTAGTATAGTTGAATTTCTCCTTTCTAGTTATACTTTAAATAGTTATAGCAAAAGAAAATATGATCTAACTTCTCCTCCTTTATATTGAAGAAAGCATAACATTTTGTTGTGTTTAAAATTTTCCTAAGAGAAACACTAGTAGGAAATCTAACTTTATTAATTAACCATATTGTAATGGAACTTTATGGTTAAATTGAGAGTACCATATAAGCTTAAACTAGGTGACTCTTAAAACACAATTAGTTAACAACCTTTTAAAAGAAGAATGGGAGTAATTTCCAACTTTTTAAAAGCTTTTTATAATCTTGTCCTCCTTTGTTAGACAAAAACAAGTATGTAATGTCATATTAGTAATGGGGAATACAGGAGCTGCTTAAACTAGTTGACATTTTCTCTCAAAACTTAAATGATAATCATGTCTTAATAATTTTGCATGTGGAACATATTGAGTTCAGGGATATTTGACTAGCGCATCATAAGGCTAATCAAATAATTAGTAGTGAGTCTAGGTCGATCCCACAGGAAGTGTTCGATTATCTTATGAAATGAAAATAATTAGTTCTTAGGTAATTTGGAGGGGTGGGTTTGATTTAATAAGAAAATAAATAAAATAAACCTAATGAAAACAAACTATAAAAAATGTAAAAAATGATAAAATTGGGGAATTTGGTAAGGATCTAGTTCTTTGGTTCAATCTCGACCTACACCCTAATTAAGCACAATTTATTGATTTGTTGTTCTTTCATCTCTCTTAGCAATTATCGGTCATAGATTAACAATAACTCTGTTAATCCTAATTTTTCCTTAGATCCTTGTTAATCACGAAATGCTCATTAATTAACCCTAGCTATCAGGAAACCTAGAATAAGTTCTCTAAGTTTATCTAGATAGCCACATTACGAATTAAAAAAATAAATCAATTTAAGTAATAATCACACAAGCTTGGATTATTTAACCTATTTTATGTTATCTATAATGATTCAAAACCATTAGTCGCTACAATATGAATCGGGAATACAATGATCACTTATTGCATTAAATTTTAGCATTAGGTTTTCATGAAAAACGATTCAATAGAGTATTAAAATCATCATCATTCAATACCCAATCCAATAAACTAATATGTGTTTAAATGTTGGTCTATTTTATCTTCTACATTTAGTGATTAATGCCTTAGAAATGACTAGGATACTCATTTTGGCTCATTTTTTATCTTAGGTACATTTCAAAAGTAAAAGAGCTAAAGTGACCCAAAAGCATGTTTATTGAAGTCATCTTCTCAATTTCCATACTCTATTAATTCATGGAGCATGAAAAAAAAAAGTAAGAAGAAGACAACAAATGAAAAGAACGTGAAGAAAATGTTGTCAACATGGCTCGTTACCCTCTTGAAAATTGTATAGTCATGCAAACTAGAGAGTAGCATCATGCTACTCCTGTCCAATATTACTCTTATTGGAAACCTAGCCTTTTCAAGAAAAAAAGAGAGAGTTTGTCTATTGGGGAGCAGTCAACTAAAGGGGCCAAAAGAGAGATAAAAAAAGAGGGACAACTGAAAGAAAGGAGGAGAATTGAAACTACCATATTTGTTGAAGAGTGAAGAAAACATGAGGAGGCGGCTTCATTTAAGTTTTGACGTAGCTGGAAGGCATGAAAGAGAGGAGCAAACAAAGAGTTGCGTGAAAGGGGGCTTGGACCTAAAGATAAGAAGTTAAATTGTCAAATCAACATACAGTAGTCATGGGTCTAGAAATAACGTAGGCTAGAAAAAGAAGAGAAGCGTGAGAGAGGGAAGTGAATAGTGAAGGTGGACAACCTATTAATTTGTCACATCAACAGTAGTGGGAGAGAGTGGTGTGAAATAGAACATAAGAGAGTTTTATGGCAAGAAGTCTTCTTCAGCTATCGGATTATTTTTATGCATAAATGTAGGCTATAAAGGCTAATTGTTAGAGCTTGAAGATGAAGATGGAAGGCTAAATCACCTTATGCCAATTCAGAGGTGGAATCGAGACTAAGGAGCATATTAAGCATATAGTGTTGTGCATCATCATCTGCTGTTCTTTTAGATTGTTACATTATTTTGAATGAATTGATTGGATATTTGGATAATTATGGTTTTAATGCTATATTAAATCATTTTTATGACTACCCATTCCTAGATCTTGAATGTGATACATATTGGTCATATGGAAGATTGTTTGTTGCAATTAACAGTACTAAATCATTAAAAATAATGTAGCGTAAGTTAAATTGTCCGTGCTTTCCTGATTATTGTTTAAATTATTTTTTCTTACTTATAATGTTGCTGTCCAGATAAACTTAGAGAGCTTGTTCTAGGTTTCTCGATAGTTAGGGTTAATTAACGAGCGCTTCGTGATTAACTAGGATATAAGGAAAAATCAAAATTAATAGTGCTTATTATTAATTCATGATCAATAGTCAAAAATGAGAAGTGAAGACAATAACTCAACAAAATTTGTGCAGTTGCGCTTACTCTGAGATGATACCAATGAATCAGTCTTCAAATTATTCATCGACTTTATCATTTTGCTATGGTTTAATTTGATTTAGTTTCATATATTCAAATTTATTTTGTTTTTAGTTTGTTTTAAATTGTTTCAATTTTCTTAAACAAGTAATTTAGGAAAGTATCTAATATTAATCCTTGTGAGATCGACATAGACTTATCACTATCTATAATTTAGTCTAGTTACTTTGGTAGCATTACGACGCGTAATCAATTTTGGTGTTGCCGAAGATTATTATTCTTTTCTTTTCTAAATTTATTTTTTTGTTTGATATCTTTATTTTAATTTTGACTTTTTATTAATTTCTTTCTTGTTTGGTTAGTTTCAGTGCATGACACGATCTTATCACACTGGGTAATTGAAATTTGATCCATAGCTTAAAAGAACGTTACACAAAGTAAAAAGGCAAGTTGCAGAAAGTTTTAAGGATCCGTCATCATCTAATAGGAAACTTGATTCATCACCAGGAATTCAAATAATTTTATATTTACTTTCTAATTCTTCTAGTGAGTCCATTTCTAAAATTGATTCTAACATAATAGTTCAAAACAATGATCGCACTCTTAACTAGTTAGCCGCTCGTGATTTTAACCATCATCCCTTGTGTATTGATTTTTTTGCTACTGATGTTGCTTTTGAGCTTAAATATAGTCTAACTCACCTTTTGCCTACGTTTTATGGTATGTCCGGTGAAGATCCTTACAAATATCTCAAGGAGTTCCGCGTGGTTCGTTTTAGCATGAAGCCAGCCAGAGTACAATAAGAGCATATTAAGTTGAGGGCATTCCCATTCTAGTTGGGGAACACTATCAAGGATTGGCTTTATCACTTGCCCACGGGGTCAATTGCCACTTGGAATGAGATGAAAAGATGTCTTTTGGAGAAATACTTTCCTCTTTCTCAATCTACAAAAATTCGGAAGGAAGTTTGTGCACCATGGTGAGGTGGATGTGGTAAAGATTCCCCCGAGCAAAACCTTGCTGATCCATTTATGAAGACACTGTCTCAAACGAGTTTTGAGGGTCACCTAGCAGGGATGGGAGTGAGGGATATGTCAAACTTGCATTAAGGAAAGTGGGAGATTATTGGAGTTATGTAAATATAGTGCCCTAGAAAACAAGTGTATTTAGGTATAACTTAATTTTCTTCAAGTTACTTTTTGTAATGAAAATATTTACTATTAATAAAACAAAAGAGTTTGGTTTTATATGTATGAGCATAATAAAACTAGTTGTAAGGTATCGAGATTCTTTTGTAAGTAATATACATGTACATAGTGATGTACGGAAAACATGTATATTATTAGAATCTAACTTAATTGATTAATAGTTAAATAATCACGTTGGTCGCTTGATATAGCTTAGAATATAGTGTTGCGATTTATCTCCATGTAAGTAGAAGGGTTTACTTCAAGGGAATGATAAGTTTCATATCATGATAGAAGTTGACTATCAATAATGGCATTATTAAATGAATCTAGAATCACGTATGTTTTAAAGAATAAAGTAAGTCGTGACTTTAAACTTAAAACACACACTTAAGCATTCGTTTATTGTGGACCACAATCTTGATGAGTGGTGAACTCATATGTGTTTCATTATAATTCTTGATATGATCGGAATGGATTTTTACAAAGTATTAATCCAGTGTCTACATGTTGGAATTATTAATTGAAATATGTATCAGGGAACATTCACTTAAATAAAGAGTTTATAGTGATATCATCACTTCTAGATGTTTTATGGAGATTGGTGATTAAACTGCCGCTAGTAGTTTGATGGACTAGCTACCTATCAAGTCTTAACACCAAGATGAGATCTTGTGTGTTAATCACTATATAGAGTAAAATGGGAGATCTAGAAGGAAAAATCAACATAAGAGCAAAACAATAATTTTACCCTTTATTATGCAGATGGCTATAATATAGTTCATATTAGAGTTTGCAATTGATCATCTTATTTGAAACATGTGTTCTCATAATATTTAATAATTCAAGACTTCACTAATTGTATTTAGTGGGATGAAATTTAGTTAATAAGCTGGAATTAATTCTAATGAGATTAAATTAATTCCCAGCTTAGTGGAGCTTGAATTATATAAGTCCAATTAGATTCCCCATTTGGCTTCTAGGAAGGTTATCAAGTAAAGTAAGAAATACAAATAGAGATTTTAAAGCCTATGATTGAATGTTGGGATTACTTTAATTAGAAGCCTAAATGACCATTTAGAAATGGGCTAGGCTTTAGTTTAATTTGAATAATTAGATTAATTAAATTAAATCAAAGTTATTAAAGATAAAAGGAGGTGAATTTTCAGTTTTAATGGACTAAATGTGCAGCTGCCCATTTAGCGTTGGTTTGCTATATTTAAGACGGTTTTTAACATGCTTTATGTTTATTAAATAGAGTTATAACCATATCATTAAATGTTTAATAGTTGTCTTTTAATGATATCATGTAACCATTTAGCATTCTTAGATTAAAGAAGAAAGACATGCATTTGATGGACCTCTTCCTTTTTCCTTCACAAAATCTAAAATGAGATGTATCATTTTAGGTTATTGGTCTTTTCATATAGCCATCTTAAAACAAAGAGAAGAGTCTCATTTATTAGCTTCTTTATGATTGATTAAGGAAGGATGTGATGCATTAGATGCACTTTATTTCTTTCTTTGAGGCTTAACTGAAATTGAGAGAAAGAATACAAGGGGTTGTTGAATTTTTATCTCTCTCTCTTATCTTGCATGAGATAGCTGAAATTTGCATAAGAGTTGTCTCATCTTTAGCTTCCTTTTCTAAGGCAAAATCTCTTCAAGTTTTCTTCTCCTTTCCTACCAAAGGATCTTATTAACCAAGTTATCAAAGGAGAACAAGTGGTAGATCGGATTGGTCGAGGATACAGTAATGAGAAGAGGATACGTCACATAGGAGAGGATACATCACCAAGGTTAAACGAGGAGTTAAAGTTGTAGAAAAGGAGTCGTTATATTTTGAAATCTACCGTTTTAGCCAAATCTTGCATGCTTAAGTTTTTGATCTAACAATTAGTATCAGAGCCATTTTCTTATGCATGATTTCAGTTCCTATATGTCATGCATGTGGCAATTTTTGTATGTTGCATATTTTTATGTGATAGAAATATATATGGTGTATGTTTTGCTCTATTGGTTGTCCACAGATTATAAAGTTACCTTGTAAGTTTTCTTCATTTGGGTTGTAATAAGGAGGGTGGCCTTTCATAGTCATGTTTCCTACTTGGCTTCATTTTTCTATTTTCTTTGATTATGTAATGTTCAAAATTATGTAATGATGAAGATGAAGAAGTCATGGATTGAAGAAGTGAAGAGGTAAAGTTTTAGTTTTGCTTATGGTGTCTTGGCCAAATTTTGGTTTAGTGTGAAATCCAAAATGCTAGATTTTTGTTTACAAATTGTTGGTTTTGTGGAAACCAAAGGGATGGATATCTTTTTTAACAAATTTTCAGGTTTATGAAATTTTTTTAACTTAGCTTCTGTTTTTCATGAAAAACAACTGCAGATTTTTTTTTTCTTTTGGACCAATTTCGGTTTTATGAAAATCAAATTTTTGTTGCAAAAGAAAGGCCATTACACACTTTTTACCAAATGGGCTGGGTCATATGAGCGAAGAGTTCGATGCGGAAGATCCAAGTCCAAGAAGATTTTGTTAAGTCTAAAGGCCTCGTAATTCTTTTTATGTTTCTAGGATGGACAATCAAAATTGGCTTATTAGTTCATATGATGAATGGATAAATGGATGCAAATAATATGTGATATTATGTCTTTGCATGTAATTTAGAAAATTGCCTACCCTAGGCTTTGCCATGCATTCATTATGTATGAGATATATAATGAAATAGTATACGATGGATAATATGCATCTAGACAAGATGATATTTATTAAAACTTAAAGCCTAGAAAGATTGAGTGGATGAGGATGCTCATATGAAAGTCCACGGTCTCCATATAATGGCCGATTTGCATGTGGTGAAGTGTTACTCCCCACCAAAGGGCATGAATCCTAGACCTTGCATGGTTTGGGTCTCCTAAAGGATAAGCCTACTTATTGACAGCAAATGTGACCTCCCACCGAGGCGTGGTTTGAAAGTACCTTTAGTGGATGAATCAAATGGTTACACTATCAATATCCTACCCAACATAGCTCTGTTGGTAAAAGTATGGACCAAATCATGGCACTTCTCAAAAGGTTAGGCATGAAGATGCTTAGTAATTTTTTGAGTGGGAGGGCAGTTTTTTTTAATAGATAAGATGATCCACTGTCACTTAGTCTGTTATAGATAAGAAAAATAACCTTCGTATAAAGTTTTAATTTTTTAAAACTTAAAAATTTCATGGGTATTAACTAAAAATATGTTTGCACCTCCAGGTGGACATTCAACTCCTGAGCAAGTCCAACAACATGAGTGATGGAAAAATGTTGTTAAGACTACTAAGTGCTATATTCTGGCTTCTATTAGTGGGATGTTGCAAAAGCAAGTTGCTTGTATGAAAACTGCTAGTGCAATGGTTCATCACCTACGAGATGTTTGGTGTGAGGACCAGGTTTGCAAGGGTGAAAGCTATCCAAACCTTTTATAATCTCATAAAAAAAAACTTGGTGAACCAGTTCAGGATTACATGCTTAAGGTAATCTCCATGGTCACTGAGGATGAGATGCTTGGGGTGGACATGGATGTAGACACGCACATGGTTATGATCATCAATAGCTTAAGCTCTTCATTTCAGTAGTTTAAGTTAGACTATGAGCTCAATGGCAAAGATTATACCTTGGGCGAGTTGATGAATACCCTCCAAAGTATGGAGGTGATATTATATATCAAGGCTCAGGGGCTAGAAGCTAAATATCAAGGCTCAGGGGCTAGAAGCTAATGTAGCATCTTCTTCTAAGCCCAAGGGTAAGGTTAAGCAAAAGAAGAAGGGTCCAATGAGAAAGAAGGCCCAAATAGGGGTCAAGGCCTAACCCATGAAAAAGAAATCCAAAGAAGACATCAAAGGAAAGTGTTTCCAATGTAGTGAGCAGGGTTACTGAAAAAGAAACTGTGCAGTCTACCTTGAGTCTCTCAAAGCAAACAAGGTATCGGTTTCCTAAGTTTGTTAGGAACTAGAATAGTGGCAGATTCTAATTGTTGGATATTAGATTTAGGAGCCACTAACCATGATTACAATTCTTTGCAAGGGTTCTAGCAAAGGAAAAGACTACATAAAGGCTAGTTTCAAGTCAACATAGCAGATGGATCCTATGTTTTAGTAGAATCAGTTGGAGTGGTTAACTTGGACTTTCCTAATGGTCATAGGTTATATTTGGAGGATGTATATTACATCCCAATGGTTGTAAGGAACATGATTTCGTTTTTTGTTTAATAAAATTTGGTTATTCCTTATATTTTGAAAATGTTGTTTCAATATATAAGAATAAGGATTTTATTTATAATGCAATAATTAAGCAGGGATTGTTTTTTATAGAACCTATTATAGGCTTACTAAACATCACAAAATTGATAAAATCAAGACAATCAGACAATCTAATATCTCTAACATTAATTCAAAATATCTGTGGCACTTAAGAATGGGTCATATCAATCAGAAAAGACTTAACAGGTTAGTAAACGATGGGATCCTTATGGGATTGGATAATGATCCGTTACCCACCTGTGAATCTTGTATAAGGAAAAATGACCAAGGCCTTATTTCCTTCCAAAGGAGATAGAACTGAATCTATATTGGACCTAGTATATACTGATGTATGTGGGCCCATGAACATAGAAGCTAGAGGAGAGAAATAGGACTCTATTCGAAATTGTAAGATCAATGATGCCCTACACTAGCCTTTCAAAATCGTTATGGGGATATGCCATACAAATGGAAACTTATTTCTTAACTTTACTCAATCGAAATCAATGCCTAAAACACGTAGAGAGTTGTTGACCGGCCGAGTTCCTTCATTGCAGCACTTAAGGACTTGGGGCTGCCTAGCCCATGTTCTAAGGCTTGAATCCATAAAGATGGAACCAAGGTCAGAAGTATATTTGTTTTTATAATATCCAACGGGTACTTAAGGATACCATTTTTACAATCCACAGGACAAGAAGGTATTTCTATCTTCAAATGCAACCTTCCTAAAGGAAGAGTTTGTGAGAAATCACAAAGGAAGAAGTGAAGTAGTACTCAAAGACTTAGCTATTTAATCTAAAACATGAGTTGATTTGGATATAGCAGAACATGATGTCAAAATGGATTCAAGAGTTGAATGGGAAGAGCAACTTGAACATTAAGTAATGCCTAAATGTAGTGGGAGGGTTGTGAGACAACCTTATAGGTATCTAGGTCTAGAAGAAGGCATTATAGTCATCTCAGACCAAGAAGAAATGGATCCCATTACTTATACATAGGATATTATTGATGTTCATGAGGAAAAATGGCTTAAGGTGATGGAATCGGAAATAGATTCCATGTACACCAATGAAGTCTAGATCCTTGTAGATCCACCACTAGATGTAAAAGCCATAGGATGTAAATGGAGCCACAAAAGGAAAAGAGGATTAGATGTAAAGGTAGAGACCTTTAAAGCTAGATTGGTAGCTAAAGGCTATACTCAAAAGGAGGGTATAGACTATGAGGAGACTTCTTCTCCACTTGGCATGCTTAAGTCCATCAAAATTCTTTTGGCCATAACAACCTATTTCGATTATGAAATATGGAAAATAGATGTCAAGACCACATTTCTTAATGTGGATCTTAAGGAGACCATGTATATGGCCCAACTAGAAGGATTCATTGAGCCAGGTAATGAGTATAAGGTAGTCAAATTGCAGAGGTCCATTTATGGGCTTAAGCAAGCATCTAGGTCTTGGAACATTAGGTTTGATAAGTTTATCAAAACTTATGGGTTCATACAAAACCAAGATATACCTTGTGTCTATAAAAGGATACAAGATGGAAAGGTTATGTTAATAACATTATACTCATTGGGAATGATGTAGGAATGTTATCTATGGTTAAGGGATGGATGAACGAACAGTTCTCAATGAAGTATTTAGGAGGGGCCAGCTATATTATAGGGATGAAACTTATAATGGATTGTAAAAACAAACTGATAGCCTTGTCTTAAATAACCTACATTAAGGACATGCTCAACAAGTTTTCCATGCAAGATTCCAAGAGGGGTTTCACACCTATAAGACATGAAATCATAATTTTAAAGAAGCAAGCACCAAAGATCCGGGAGGAGGTCGAATGCATTCATAACATTCCATTTGCTTTGGTAATTGGAAGTTTAATGTATGCTATGCTTTGCACTAGATTGGATATCTGTTACGTAGTGGGACTAGTAAGTAGATTCCAGTCCAATCTAGAAATAGAGCATTGGACTACGGTTAAGTGCATACTAAAGTATCTTTGTAGGATGTAGAACTTAATGCTTGTTTACTATGGAAGTAATCTTATTCTGACGGGATATACGGATTCTGATTTCCAATCAGATGTTGATTTTAAAAAATCAACTTCTGGCTCTATATTTGTTTTAGGAGGTGGCGCCATAGTTTGGAGGAGTATTAAGCAATCTTGTGTTGTTGATTCTACTATGGAGGTTGAGTATGTTGCTACTTCACAAGCAGCAAAAGAAGCAGTCTGGCTCCGTATGTTCCTGAATGATTTGGAGGTAGTTCCTGAGGCAGAAAAGGGCATTACACTTTATTGTGATAATAGTTAAGTAGTGGCTAATTCTAAAGAACCTCGAAACCATAAGGGTACCAAACACATTGAGGGAAAGTATCATCTCATAAGGCAAATAATACAATATGGTGAGGTGAATGTGGTAAAGATTCCTAGAGAGAAAAAATGTAATCCATTTACAAAAACACTGTCTCGAAAGAGTTTTGAGGGTAACCTAGCAGGATGGGAATGAGGAATATGTCAAACTTGGTTTAGGGAAAGTGGGAGATTGTTGGATTTATGTAATTATAGTGCCTTGGAAAGCAAGTGTATTTACTTATAAGTTAATTTTCTTCTAATTACTTTTTGTAATGAAAATATTTATTATTAATAAAACGAAAGAGTTTGGTTTCACATGTATGAGCATAATAAAACTAGTCCTAAGGTACCAAGATTCTTACGTAAGTAATATACATATACATAGAAATGTATGGGAAACATGTATATTATTAGAATCTAAAATAATTGATTCACAATTGAATAATCAAGTTGGTGGCTTAATTATGGTTTAGACTTTACTGTTGCGATTTATCTCCATGTAAGTAAAAAACTTTACTTCAGGGGAATGATATGTTTCATATCATGATAGTAGTTGACTATCGATAATGGTACTATTAAATGAATATGGAATCATATATGTTTTAAAGAATAAAGTAGGCCATTACTTTAATCTTAAAACATATGCCTAAGCATTCGTTTATTATGGACCACAATCTTGATGAGTGGTGAACTCATATGTGTTTCATTATAATTCTTGACATGATTGGAATGGATTTTTACAGAGTATCAATCCAATGTCAACATGTTGGAATTATTAATTGAAACATGCATCAAGGAACGTTGACCCAAATAAATAGTTTATAGTGATATCATCACTTTTAGATGTTTTATAGAGATTGTTAATTAAGCTGGCGCTAGTAGTTTGATAGACTAGCTACCCATCAAGTTTTAAGACCAAGATGAGATCTTATATGTTAATCACCATATAGCGTAAAATGGGAGATCTAGAAGGAAAAAACAACATAAGGGCAAAACGGTAATTTTACCCTTTATTGTGCGGATGCTATAATATGATTCATATTAGAGTTTGCAATTGGACATCTTATTTAAAACATGTGTTCTCATAATATTTAATAATTCAAGAGTTCAACTAATTGTCTTTAGTGGAATGACATTTAATTAATGAGCTAGAATTAATTATAATGAGATTAAATTAATTTTGGGCTTATTGGAGCTTTAATTATATAAGTCCAATGCAATTATCAAGTAAAGTAAGAAATACAAATAGAGATTTTAAAGCCTATGATTGAATGTTGGGCTTACTTTACTTAGAAGCCTAAATGAACATTTAGAATGGGCTAGACTTTAGTTTAATTTGATTAATTAAATTAAATTAATGTTATTAAAAATAAAAGGAGGTGGATTTTCAGTTTTAATGGCTAAATGTGCAGCTGCACATATAGCATTGGTTAGCTACATTTAAGATGGTTTTCAACATGCTTTATCATCATTAAATGGAGTTATAACCTTATCATTAAATAGTTTAATGATTGTCTTTTAATGATAGCAGTAACCATTTAGCATTCATTGGATTAAAAAAGAAAGAGGTGCATTTGATGGACCCTCTTCCTTCTTTCATCACAAAATCAAAAATGAGATGTATCATTTTAGGTTATTGGTCTTTTCGTATACCATCTTAAAACAATTGAGAAGAGTCTCATTTATTATCTCCTTTGTGATTGATTAAGGAAGGAAGTGATGCATTGGATGCACTTTACTTCTTTCTTTGAGGCTTGACCAAAATTGAGAGAAACAATACAAGGGGTTGTTGAATTTTTATCTCTCTCTCCTATCTTGCATGAGATAGCCAAAATTTAAATGAGAGTTGTCTCATCTTTAGCTTCCTTTTCTAACAAAAAATCTTTTTAAGTTTTCTTCTCCTTTCCCATCAAAGGATCTTGTTAACCAACTTATCCAAGGAGAAAAAATGGTATATCGGATTGGTCGAGGATACAATAACAAGAAGAGGGTACATCACCTAGGAGAGGATACAATGTTATGGCTAAGATAGCATAGTAAGGAGTTAAAGCTGTAATAAAGGAGTCGGTATAATTTTACCATCTTGTTCTTATGTTAAATATTTTCCTTATACTGTATCATGTATGGCTTGACATGTTAATTTGGTTATATTGCTTCCACTGAAATTTGATTTCTAAAAACAAAGTTTCGGAATCTATCGTTTTATCCAAATCTTGCATGCTTAAGTTTTCGATCCAACAGTTTTGTGCTAGCTGCCCGTATCATCAAATTAGTGAGCAACTCTTGATCCAGTATTTCTATAAGGATTTTATGCCACAAGAAAGAACTATGATATATATAGCAAGTAGAGGTGCATCGATAGACAAGACACCCATTGAAGCTAGGAATTTGATTTCTGACATGGCTGTTAGCTCTCAACAATTTAGTATTCAGAAGGAACTTTGACTATTGAAGGTTAGTGAAGCTAGTACTGCTACATTGGAGTAATAAATAGTTGGGTTGATATCTTCAGAGAGGTAAATGGCTAGAAATAATGCTTAACAAGTCAAAGTATGTGGAATTTGCAGAATGGGACATCCCACTAATACGTGTCTAACTTTAGAAAAAACATCTATAGAGCAAGTGAATGCTTTTGGGAGCTTCCTGAGCCAACAACAAAGGAATCCTAGCTTTCCTTATACATAGAACTTAGGATGGAAGAATCCTCCATTCAACACCTACTATAGCAAGGACAACAATAAGGGTCCTATTAACAACCCTATCAAAGACAAGCTCAACCATCGAGCTCTGAACCTTCATTGGAAGAAATGATGAAAACTTTGGCTAAAAATAGTATATAGTTCTAACAAAAAAATGAACTTTAGCATTTAGAATCCAAGAAATCAATTGAGTCATATAGCTATTGTGGTGAGTCGATTAGAGAATCAAAATTTGGGCAAGCTTTCTGCTCAAAAAATTGTGAACCCAAAAGAGAATGCAGGTGCTATCACCTTGAGGAGTGGTAAAGAAATGGAGCACCACGCAAGACTCCTATTATTGGCATTAATATAAAAACTGAAAAGGAACCTGACTTGCCTCAGAAAGAAGCTGAAAAGGACTAAGGTAAATTCTTATTATCCTGTGATTAAAAGTTTTGCTAAAACTTTGCCTCCTTTTCTTAGTAGGTTTACTAAATCAAAGAATGAGGAGCAAGATAAGGGGATTTTGGTGATGTCTAAAAAGGTGGAGGTAAACATACCTCTAATTGATGCCATTAAGCAAATTCCTAAGTACACCAAATTTCTCAAGGAATTATGTACTTTTAAGAGGAAATTAAGGGGAGACGAGAAAGTAAGTGTGGGGGAGAATGTGTATGTGATCATTCAAAGAAAGCTTCCCCCAAAGTATACAAATCCTGGTATGTTTACGATGCCTTGTAAAATTGGTGCTACCAGATTTGAAAGGGCAATGCCAGATCTTGGAGCTTCAATTAATGTTATGTCATATTCTATATATACTTCGTTAAATTTGGGATTATTAAAAGAAACTCATGTTATAATTTAGCTGGCTGATAGATTTAATGCTTATTCGGAAGTGGTTATAGAGGATGTTTTAGAGCAGGTCAATGAATTAGTTTCCCAATTGACTTTTATATCCTGGACATGGAGGGAGAACCTTTGGCTAACTCTAGACCTATCCTTCTAGGTTATGCATTTTTTAAGGCATTAAAAATAAAGATCGATTGAGATATAGGGACATTGACTATGGAATTTAAAGGTGAAATTGTTCATTTTAATATTTTTTAGGCTATAAGGTATCCTAATGATATCCATTATGTGTTATCTATTAATGTCATGGATTCTTTGTCTCAAATTTTTTTTGATATGGATGGTAAGGATAAGTTAGAAGTCATTCGTTGCAAAAGCTTAACGAAACCATTTTACAAAATTCTAACTTGTTCATTACAGATAAAATAGAGGTAATTATGCTAGCACTACAATCACTATATATAATACCAAAGAGGTATGTATTTCAAAATATTGAATTGCCAATATCTAATATAGAATCTTTACCTTCGGTAGTGCAAGCACCTGTAATTGAACTGAAGCAATTACTGGATCACTTATAATATATGTTCTTGAGAGAAGGAGAAAAACTTTTGGTAATCATAGCAAAGAAATTAACCAAGCTTTAAGAAGAAAAGCTCATTCGAGTGCTTAAAGACCACATCATAGCTATAAGGTTGACTATAGCTGACATTATGGGTATTATCCCTTCGACATATATGCACCTAATTTTATTTGAAGAAAAGGACCCAAACCATTAAGAGAGTCACAAAGAAGATTAAATCCTATAATGATGGAAGTGGTAAAGATGGAGATCTTAAAGTTGCTTGATGCTAGTATAATCTATACAATTTCGGATAGCAAATGGGTGAGTCCGGTCCATGTGGTACCCAAAAAATTGGGATTACTATAGTAAAGAATGAGAATAATGAATTTGTGCCTACAAAAATTCAAAATGGATGGTGAGCATGTATTGATTATAGTGAGCATGTATTGATTATAGAAAGTTGAATACTGCTACATGCAAGGATCACTTCCTTCTCCCATTCATTATTTAGATGCTTGAATAACTTGCAGGACGATTTTACTACTATTTTCTGGATGGGTATTAAGGATATAACCAGATTGTGATAGCTCCGGAGGATTTGGAGAAAACAACATTCATATGCCCATTTGTCACATTTGCCTACAAAAAGATGCTGTTTGGACTATGCAATGCCCCAGCCATCTTTCAAAGATGCATGGTAAGTTTTTTTTAAATATATTGAACATATGATCTTTAATGATTATTTTACTACCTATGGAGATTCATTTGATGCATGCTTGGATAATTTGAATTATGCACTTGCACAATGCATCGAAACTAATCTTGTTCTCAATTATGAAATTCATTTCATGGTTAAATAAGGAATAGTGTTGGGAGATTTAATCTCATCTAAGGGAATTAAGATTGATAAGGCTAAGATAGAAATTGTGTGAAATTACCTTACCCCATAAATGTGTGGGAGATTCATTTTTTTCTTAATCACGCAAGTTTTTATTCCAGGTTTGTCAAGGACTTTAGTAAGATCTCAACAAAACTTTGTCATCTGTTACAAAAAGATATACCTTTTGAGTTTGATAAGGGATGCAAGGAAGCTTTTGACGAGTTGAAAGAAGTTTTGACTTCAGTACCAATCATTCAACCACTTAACTGAAGTCAAAATTTTGAGATTACGTATGATTCGAGCAATTTTGTGATGGTCAAAGAAATGGAAAGATGACTCATGCAATCTACTATGATTCGTGAACACTTAGTCTAGTATAATGCAACTATTCCAACACTAAGAAGGAGCTTTTAGCTATTGTGTTTGCAAGTGAACAGTGCCAGAAATAGGATAATCTATCCCATAGAGATTAAATACCTTTATCTCCAATAATTGTATGAAAAATTTTACATATATGGGACATTAATTTTGTTGGGCCATTTCCCTCATCTTTTCGGTTTTGTTTACATTTTATTGGCTATGGATTATGTTTCTATATGGCTAGAAGCTAAAGCCACTAGGACTAAGGTTGTTGCATAATTTGTCAAGTCTAACATTTTTGCTAGATTTGGAACACCTTGAGCATTGACAGGGGTACTCATTTTTGCAACCGATTGGTAGGAAGTCTTTTAAACAAGTACCATGTCACACATAAGGTGTCTACAACCTATCATCTATAGACAAACAGGCAAGTAGAGGTTTCAAACAGAGAAACAAGTCTATCCTTGAGAAAATGGTAAGTTCTAATAGTAAAGATTTGAGTCAATGACTTGATGACGCTCTTTGGGCATATAGGACTGCATACAAGACATCAATTGACATGTCTCCATATAGACTGATCTACAAAAATTTATGTCATCTTCTAATGGAAATTGAGCATAAAGGCTTTTGGGCTACTAAGTAATGCAATATGAAGATGGATGTGGTGGGTGATAAGAGGAAGTTGCTACAGCCAGAATTGGAAGAACTTAAGCTTGAGTCTTATGAGAATGTAGAAATTTTCAAGGAAAAGATAAAAACATTTCATGCTAAGATGATTGTTAGGAAGAATTTTGTGGTTGGAAAAAATGTTCTTTACCATTCACGACTTACGCTTTTTCCAGGTAAATTGCATTGCCATTAGATTGGCCCTTTTGTTGTTACTAATGTTTTTTTACATGGTACAGTTGAAATTGAAAGCTTACAGACAAACAAAAAATTCAAAGTCAATGGTCATCAACTAAAACGATTCTATGAGGGATTCCAAGTGGAGGACGTAGAAGTGATAGGGTTAGAAAACCCTTGCTATAAAGAATGAGCAACAAAAAGTTAATCCAAAACAATAAACAAAGGTGCCCTTTGGGAGGCAGCCCAAGAGAAGTTAAATATTTTCATTTACATTTATGCTTTTATTACTTTTGTGAATTGTTCCATTCTTGCATTTGATTTTCCATTAAGGACAATTTAACTTTTAAGTGTGGGGGTGGCATATCCTAATTTCTATGTATGCTTTTGAGCTTAACTATGACTTATATGGCTTCTTAGGCATTTTTCAAAATCAAATGAACAAAATTGAAAAATTTTCTTATTTTCTATTGCTTTTAAGATTATTCAGTCATGATTAGAGAATGAATTGACTAGAGAATTTTATAGCAACTTTGGCATGTACTTTGGCTCTTGTGATTGGTTAATGTACTTTATCTTTAGAAAAATAAGACTAGTGGTAGACAGAGCCGCTGAGATTTTGACCCTTATTAAACTGAAATATCCATACCAGTCCCAATGTATTTAGATAATGTGTGACCTTCATGACATGTACATACCAATTTTTCTTTGAATTTATATTGAAGACCACATTTTTATCATACGCATGTTTACAAAAATGATTAGGCATTCTTTGTTGATTACCAGCTACATTAGCCAAATAGCCTACCCATTTATGTGAATTTCCCTTGCTAATCCCTTTTGAGTTGTGTTAACCTTTTCTTTTGTATAAACCTTATTGCATCCACCTATCCAAATTTCCTAACCAAGATTTAAAGCTAATGGAGCATTTGATAATTCTTGATGAATGTGATTGTGTAAAAGTCTAAGTGTAGGGGTATGCTTACATGTGGGTTAGTTAATTTTGTTAAAATGTCATGTTATGAATCATATGTGGATGTAGTCTCTTTTAGTTTTATATTTGAAAACAAAATAAAAGAAAAAAAGAAAAAAATGTTTAAATAAAAAATATAAAGGAAACAATGTAATTATTGTGAAAAGTTATTCATTAATAGTTTATACTCCTTAAGTTATATTGGTTGGGTGTTAGAGTACATGGCATATGAAGAAGATGGTTATGTTGGATGGAGCATTTCATTGTGTTATGTTCTTATGGTTTATGATACAAGAGCTAAATTGAGTTGTGAAACATAATTAGTTTATTATTCATAACTAACGGTACCTAGTTGTGGATAAATGCTAACTTGTACGTTTAGTTTTCATTTAGTGTTACTTTTGCTTCATTACCTTAATGGCTTTCAAACTACATTAACCAAAATGCATCCCACCTTACCTTAGCCCACATTACAACCCTAAGAAGTCCTTTTATTCATGATTATGCATTTGACTTTTAGTGATGGAGAAATGAAATAATATGCAAAGTTATGGATTGTTGAGATCATAAATGGTGTTTGAGTGTACCCATGGAAATATCTTGTTTAAACACTTTTTGTCCAAGTCTACCCCTAGATTACTTAGTTTCTAAGGGTGATAAATGTTAATTGATCATTAGTAGAAGCTTTGAATGATTGAGTTATTACTATAGGTTTTAAAAGTCATTCATCTTTGGTTATGATTATCTACTCTTGGAAGATTTGGAAAGTGAGTAAAAATGTCAGTTTATGATTTTGATTTTGACAATTTGCACGAGGACAGTCAAAAGCTAAGTATAGGGGAATTTGATATGTGTTTAAATGTTGATCTATTTTATCATCTACATTTAGTGATTAATGGCTTAGAAATACTTAAGATGCTCATTTTAGCTTATTTTTTATCTTAGGTACATTTCCAAAGTAAAAGAGAAAAAGTGACCCGAAAGCATGTTTATTCAACTCATCTTCTCAATTTACATGCTCTATTAATTCATAGAGCATGAAGAAAGAAATTAAAAGCAAGAAGAAGACAAAAAAATGAAAAGAACACAAAGAAAATGTTGTCAACATGGTTCGTTGCCCTCTTGAAAATTTTATAGCCTTACAACCTGAAGAGTAGCATCATGCTACACCTATCTAATATTACTCTTATTGAAAAACTAGCTTTTTCAAGAGAAAAAGGAGAAAGTTTTTCGGCTAGAGAGCAGTCAACTGAAGGGGCTGAAAAAGAGATAGAAAAACAAGGGACAACTTAAAGAAAGGAGGAGAACTAAAGTTACCATATTTGTTAGAGAATGAAGAAAACGTGAGGAGGCTGCTTCATTTGAGTTTTAACGTAGCTAGGAGCTGTGAAAGAGAGAAGCAAACAAAGAGTTGTGTGAAAGGGAGCAGCAACTAAAAGCTTGTGGTAAAGAAAAGAAAGCTCCGTGAACAATTGCTTGGAACAAAAACCATAATGTTAAATTGTTAAATCAACTTATAGTAGTCATGGGGTTGGAAATAAAAGAGAAACTTGAGAGAGGGATTGAAGCAAAAACAAAAGAGAAGCTACATGATTAATGAAGGTGGCCAACATATTAGTTTATCACATCAAGAATAGTGGGAGAGATTAGTGTGAAATAGAACATAACAAAGGCTTGCAGCAGCAAGTGTTCTTCAGTTGTTCGATTATCATCCTATCTCTCTTCAATATTTTTTACGTAAATGGAGGCTTCAAAGGTTGATTATTGGAGTTTGAAGATAGGGATGGAAGACTGAATCACCTGACACTGATTTGGAGGTGGAATCAAGGCCAAGGAGCATATTAAGCAAATAGTGTTATGTATTGATATCTACTCTCTCTTTCTAGATTGTTACATTATTTTGAATAAATTGATTGAGTATTTGGATAATTATTGTTTTAATGCTCTATTAATTCATTTTATGACTACCTATTGCTAGATCTTGAATGAGATATGTATTAGTCAATTGAAAGATCGTTTGTAGCAACTAACAGTACATAATCATTAGAAATAACGTAGCTTAAGTTAACTAGCCTGTTCTTGCATGATTATTACTTCAATTGATTTGTTTTTCTTAGTTGTAATGATATTGTCCAAATAAACTTAGAGAGCTTTTCCTAAGTTTTTCGATAGTTAGAGTTAATTAATAAAGGCTTTGTAATTACTAAAGCTTAAGGAAAAACTGGAATTAATAGAGCTTGTTATCAATTCACAATAAATAGTCTAAACGGAGGAGTAAAGACGATAAATCAACAATATTTGTGAAATTGTGCTTAGGCTGAGATGAAACCAATGAATCGATGTTTATATTATTTATCGACTTTAGGGTTTTGTTGCAGTTTAATTTGATTTACTTTCATATATTTAATTTAATTTTGTTTTTAGTTTGTTTTAAATTGAAAATCCCCCTATTTGCTTAAACAGATAATTTAGGAAAGTATTTGATATTAATCCTTGTGGGATCGACCTAGACTTATCACTATCTATAGTTTGGTCTAGTTATTTTGGTAGCATTACAACACACAATTAGCCCTAAAAAGTCCTTTGATTCATGATTTTGCATGTCAACATTAGTGGTGGAGAAATGAAACGATTTGCAAAGTTATGGATTGTTATGATCATGAATGGTATTGAGTATACCTATAGATATATTTTATTTAAATACATTTTCCAAGTCTACCATTAGATTGATCAATTTTTGAAGATGATGCTTGTTGATTGATCATGAGTAGAAGCATTGAATGGTGAATTCCTGCTATGATTTTTGAAAGTCATTGATCTCTGGTTATGATTATATAGTCTTGGAAAATATGAGAATTAAATAAATTTTTTGGGTCTTTGAGCAAAATTTGGATGTTTTCCCTGAGGAAGATCAAAAACTAAGTGTGAGGGAAATTGATATGCGTTTAATTGTTGATACATTTAATCCTTTACACTTAGCCATTAATGACATGAAAATGCTTAAGATACTCACTTTAATTCATATATGATTTTAGGTGCAATTTGGAAGCAAAGAAATTAAACTCAGATGAAAGCACTACATTTGGGTCATTTTTTCGAAGATTAATTTTTTCTTATCTTCTTGGAGTAAAAAGAAGAAAATTAAAAGAAAAGAAAAATGAAAGCACAAAATGCAAAGAACTTGAGCTATAAGATTATACATGAAATTTTTTATGCAATTTATGTTAATTTAATGGTCATGCAATAAGCTAATTAATGGACAATGTATAAGGCCCATAAAGGTAAGGTGTAGTAGGTGGAACGTGCATGTGGTGGAAATAATGGAGAAAAACAACAATCCAAGGTGTAGCGAAGGAAGCAAAACACATGCATAAGGTGAATTAGACGTAGCAACATGATAGAATCAAACTAGAAAGGTAAAACATTGTCACAGAAACGCAATATGCAAAGACGTTCCACACCAAGATGATGAAGCACAGTTGAGTAGGGAATTTTTCTTAACATAAAATGGTAGCATAATGTAGAGAGGTGCGTGAGGGTTTTGAAAGAGGTGAATACTGACAGTGAACCAAAAACCCTTAACTTAAATCATCACATCAGCTACAGTAGAAACAAAAGAAAGGCGGCAAAGTAAAAAGGAGTGGCAATAGAAAAGCAAAAAGCTTATGACACAAGCCAATGAAGAGGGGTAAGTACAGAGAGGAGTGGAGATGAATAGTAGGGTGATCCATTTATATTAAATTGTCTCATCAGTGAATAGTAAAGTAAAGAAGGTTGTGGCAGTGAAAGGAGAGTCACTGGGGTATTTTCATAGGGGTTGACACATTTTTTTGGGATAGATCCATAGAGGGCTAGACATCCTGATGCTGGTTCAGAGGTAAAATCGACGCCGACAACCCGAGTTATGTATTTTTTTATTGTTTTGTTATTTCTTTCTCTCATTAGGAATTGATTATGTTATCTTGTGATTATTGGATTTGGTATTGAATGATGATGATTTTACTGCTCTATTGAATCGTTGTTCATGAAAACCCATTGCTAGAATCAAATGCAATACATAACCATTGTATTTCCGATTCATGTGTAGTGACTAATGGTTCTGAATCATTAGAGATAACATAACATAGGTTAAATAATCCGAGCTTCTGTGATTATTACCTAGATTGATCTATTTTTCTGAGCCATAAGGTGGTTGCCTACATAAACTTAGAGAGGTTATTCTAGGATTCCCGATAGTTAGGGTTAATTAACAAGCGCTTTGTGATTAACTAGGGTTTAAGGAAAAATTGGGATTAATAGAGCTTATTGTTAATCTACGACTGATAATTGCTAAGAGAGATAAAAGAACAACAAATCGATGAATTGTGCTTAATTAGGGTATAGGCTAAGATTGAATCAAAGAACCGAATTCCCCAATTTTATCATTTTTCGTATGTTTTCTTTAATTTGTTTTCATTAGGTTTGTTTTATTTTCTTATTAAACCTAAAACCCCCTTTTACCTAAACATCAATTAATTTTATTTCATAAGCTATCTAAAAACTCCCTTTGGAATTAACCTAGACTTACCATTGCTATAGTAGTAGTCTAGTTATTTTATTTTGACTAGCATAACGAAGTGCCAGTTATAGACACAAGATAACATAATGAATCCCTAATGAGAAAAAGAAATAATAAAATAATAAAAAATATGCTTAACCCAGGTCATCGGCGTCGATGTCGCCTCTAAACTAGTTTCAGAACGTCTAGCCTTCTAGAGGTCTCCCTAGAAAATGCTTCAGCCTTATAAAACTTGCACATAGCCGAAACCCTTTCGACTCTCTTCTCACTGCCACAAAATCTCTATGTTATTTTCCTATTCATTGATTTGACAATTTAGCAAGTTGGATTATTTAATATTCACTCTTCTTTTTTACTTCTCTGCTACCTAAGCTCCGTCGTAGCTCTCTCTTGCAAGCCTCTATTCTACTCTGCTATTGATGGGACAATTTAAGTTTATAGCCCAAGATACTATTCATGTCTAAAACCCTTGCAAACTCCACTCTTGAAATGCATCTCCTGTTTGCATTGCGTTCACAAAGACGTCATCTACGAAAAACACAAACTACGTTTTGCTGTTGGCTTTCTCCTTATGCATTGCCATTTTCTTCTTCAAATGCTATTGATTTTTTCTCCATTTTCTCATCAAGCATTCTTCTCCTTTGTATTTTGGTTTTTTCTTCTTTTATTTTAATTTTCTTTCTTTTCCTCTATAAAGACAAGTGAAAATTAATCTTTGAAAAATAATCCAAATGTAGTGTTTTTGACTCACTTTAATTTCTTTACTTCACTTAAAATCATATATGCATTAAAGTGGGTATCTTAAGCATTTTCATATCATTAGTCACTTGGAGTAAATGATTAAATGTATCAACAATTAAATAAATATCAATGTCTCCGACACTTAGCTTTTGGCTAACCTTGGGCAAAACATCCAAATTAAGCTCAAAGACTCGAAACATTTACTCAATTCCCATATTTTCCATGACTATATAATCATAACCAAAGATGAATGACTTTCAAAAATCATAAGAAGAATTCGACATTCAATGCTTCCACTCATGATCAATAAACAAGCATCTTCTTTGAAAATTGAGCAATCTAATAGTAGACTCGGAAAATGTGATTAAGTAAAATATATCTATAAATACACTCAACACCATTCATGATCATGACAATCCATAACTTTGCATATCATTTCATTTCTCCGCCACTATAATTCACATGCAAAATCATAGATCAAAGGACTTTTCAAGGTTGTAATGTAGGCAAAGGTAAGGTGAGATGTATTTAGGTCAAGTAGCATGAAAGCCATTAAACTAGTGAAATAAAGCAACACTAATCAAAAACTGGGTACTGTCAGTTATGATGAATGCAACATTTATATTTCACAACTCAACTCTCATACACTACAGCATGAAGCATATACCAATCTGAAGGAATCATCATACAATTTATGCCAACAATACATTGAAACCATAAGAGTGAACCTTCTAAGCCAAAATCTACGTCATATTCAACATGCTCAAATAACATATTCATTGCAACTCTAGGAAGATGTATTAATCATGAACAACTTTCCAAACTTATATGCACTTCCTCCTTGACAAATTTATTTAAACAAATTTTTTTCTTTTTCTTTTTTCTTTCTTTTTCATTTTCTTTTCTCTTATCTTTTTTCTTCTTTTCTTTGTTTTTTTAACATTAAAAAACCTACATTAACATAAGAATTTCAATGATAAGATTTAAAATAATATCCTAATAATTATAACCAATCCACACATATGTAAACCCCCACTACTACACTTTTGTACATCCACAAACTCACCAATCACAAATGCTCCACTAGCTTTAAGGTTTGGGTAGGACATTTGGTTAAGTATAATGTAATGTGGTTGATACAAAAAAAAAAGGTGTAAAGCTCAAAGGGGATTAATAAGGGAAAGGTCATGTTAATAGGGTAGGTTATTTAGCTAATGTAGTTTAGACAAAAAAAAAGAATGCCTAATCATTGCCATGTTAATGCATGTGATAAAAAATGTCGTTTCGAATAGAAATTCAACTCAAACTAGGGATGTACATATTATGAAGGTCAAACGTTATCAAAAGACAATGAGACTAATATGGAAGTTTCAATCTAATAAGGCTCAACATATGACCGGCTTTGTCTACCACTAGTCACTATTCTTCTAAAGACTATGCACATCAACCCATCATAACAGCAAAAGTACATGCCAAAGTTGCTGTGAAATTATCTAGTCAATTCACACTCTAATAATGACTATATAATTACAAAAGCAACAGAAAATAAGAAAAAGTTTTTTCTTTTATTCTTTCTCTCATTTTGATTGAAAACTTAAAGTAAGCAAGAAATAAACCAATAAAGAAACGCACATGTATAAGAAAATAATTGAAAATTTTTAAAAGCAAAGAAATTTACTTCCCTTGGGTTGCCTCCTAAGAAGTGCCTTTATTTAGGGTTGTTGGCTTGACTCCTTACTTTCCTCATGTGACACAACTATGATCTTCTGATATTATAGTTAGCGCCACTTCCATGTGAAGTTGTTCCAGATAAGGCCTTAGTTGATCATCATCCCCATTTAGCATCTTTCCTATCCTCAGATTCTTAATCTCAACTGAGTTTATAAACTCTAGAAATATTTTGAACGTTTCTTCGCCATTTTTTTCTTCCCTTAATTCCTCTAACGTTCTCGGTTAAGGTAAAGAGTTAGTCTCAACATTAATTATAAACTCAATTTTTATTGCCTAACTAAGAGATGTATCTTTTTTTTTCTTCGATCTCCTCCTCAACTTCTTCGACATAAACAATTCATTAAGGGTGACCTCAAAATTCTCAAGCTCCTCTTCAATATGTAAGGTTTTGCACTAATATCTGTCGGGTACTCCTCAAGTTGATAGAGTTGCATCTCTTTGCTTTGTGATGGTAGGGCGTTGATAGCTTCCATCAGTTGATTTGCCTAGCTTGTCAAGTTCTAGATTCTAGAACTTGTTTCCTCTTGTAATTACAAAGTGTTAGTAAGTTCTGGATGCTAAAACTTGTTTGCTCCTGTAATTACAAAGTGTTAGCAACATACACGTTAACTAATTCTTCCAAGGATGTACCTGAGTCTTAATAGGAAGCTACTAGTATGTATGGGAATTGTTGTGCTTCCTGTAAACTATAATGGAAGTAATTCGGCTGATAATCCCATCCATAACAAAAGTTAGGTTAATCAGTCCAAATACTGTTATAGGATTGAGAATATGAATTAAGCAAAAAAAATTACTTCCATCCATCTAAAAAAAATTTATCACAAACATGAAACAAAAAAATGAAAAGAGCATGAAATAACTAAAAAGAAATCAATTACGAATAAATATATACAAAACAACAATTAAAATCACAGAAAAAACTAAACACTGCACTCCTCGACAACGTTGCCAAAATTGACCGACGTGTCTTAACGTTAGTCAAAATAAAATAACTAGACTACTACTATAGCAGTGGTGAGTCTGGGTCGATCCCACAGCGAGTGTTTGGTTAGCTTATGAAATGAAATTAATCGATGTTTAAGTAATTGAGGGGGGCAAGGGGTTGATTTAATAAGAAAATAAAATAAAATAAACCTAAAACAAATTATAAAAATCATGCGAATTTGGGAAGTCAATAGGAATCTAGTTCTTTAGTTCAATCTCAGCATACACCCTAATTAAGCACAACTCATTGATTTGTTGTTTTATATCTCTCTTAGCAATTATCGGTCATTAGTTAACAACAGGCTCTATAATCCCAAATTTTCCTTAGATCCTAGTTCATTACGAAGCACTTGTTAATTAACCCCAGCTATCGGGATACCTAGAATAAGATCTTTAAGGTTATCCAGAAAATTGCTTTACAAATCAGAAAAATAAACCAATCTAGTTAATAATCACATAAGCACAGATTATTTAATGTATGTTTTGTTATCTCTAATGATTTGGAACCATTGGTCGCTGGACATAAATCAGGAGTACAATGATTACATATTGCATTCGATTCTAGCAATGGGTTTTAATGAAAAACGATTCAATAAAGTATTAAAATCATCATCATTCAATACCCAATCCAATAAACACAAGATAACATAATCAATTCCTAATGAGAGAAAAAAACAATAAAACAATACAAAAAATGCTTAAACTAGTTTGTCAACATAGATGTTGCCTCTAAACTGGTGTTAGAATGTCTAACCTTCCATGGGTCTCCTAAGAAAATGCTTCAGCCTCATAAAATTAACCCCTAACTGAAGTCCCTTAAGCTCTCTTCTCACCATCGCAAGCTCTCTAGGTTATTTTCCTATTCATTGATTTGAAAATTTAATAAGTTGGACCACCTACTGTTCACTCCTCTTTCTTTCTTCTCTGCTACCTAAGCTTCCAAGTAGCTCTCTCTTGCAAGCCTTTTTTTTAACTGTGCCATTGATGGGACAATTTAAGTTGATGGCCTAAGATACTATTCATGTAACATCCCACTCTCGCAAGACACATACACATACGAGGGTAGCCTGCTAGAATAATAAATTTGTCAAACACTCAAAACTCGGTACAAATTTTTTAAAAAATTCACTTGCATTTGTAGAAATGAATAAACAAATTCAAGCCCATACTATTATTTCATAAACATCGAAATCATAATTATTATTACACTTTGAACACTCTCATTCAAAACATTTCCAATTTCAAAAGTTATTACATACAGAAAATTATACAGAAATAGCAGAATACACAAATTGATACAAAAATAAAAAAGTACAAATGTAAATGCGAGCTAATCCCGACCTTTATCTCTTAATTAAATGCAATGGCTATACTCTCATTTGCCTAATAGGGGCACTCTTCTGATCCTGAAAAATATTGTAAATTTTGGGTGAGTTTTGAAGACTCAGTAAGTAACCATCCTTGATTGCTTACTCAATCACATAAACATAAAGTTTATATAATCATGCAATTCATCTCATATCTTTAATTCATCATGTTAAATAACATACACTTGATCAGTCATTTTACATTTTACATCCAACATATATCACATTCAGAAATTATTCAAACCATTATAATCATTCATATAAGGCATATGAAGTGCACATGAGTCTCACATTCAGTTATTATTTTCGTTGAGACCGATAGCCCATATCCCTTAGTGGATACTAGGCTGTATCAAATGGTGTCCCATATCCCTTAGTGGTTACTGGGTACATTCACAACTAAGCCTGAGGCTCTTATCACAATCTTAGCTTTAAGCTCTTTATGCCAGTGACTCTAGTTACAACTATCTTTATCTTTCATGCATTCATGTATTGGACTACTTCACATTCTCATATTCTCAATCAATCATATTCACATTGATCTTTGGACCTTGGTCCAGCATTCAGAGATCACTTTTAGAAGCATTTAGTTCTTCATGTTCACATACAAGTAGCACTTAAATATTGCATTCATGCATCACAAGTCTCGTACCTTCAGTGTCCGAAATTCAACAATCAAATCACATTCATAGATGATTCAAATCAGAAAAAACAATGAAATGAACCATCTAGATTGACTCATAGTACGCTTCTGATTAGCAATTGCTTCTAAGATCTGGAAATGTCTGAATGTAGACGTTTATCCTGCACACTGAAATTATGCAATAGACCAATTATTACACTTTGATCACTCTCATTCAAAAAGTTTCCAATTTCAGAAGTTATTCCATACAAAAAATTATACAGAAATCATGGAATACACAAATTGATACAAAAATAAGAAAGTACAAATGTAGACGTGAACATAATTTTTTTAAAAAATTTGTACTGAGTTTTAAGTGTTTGACAAATTGATTATTCTAGCATGCTACCCTCACGGGGTACGCACTCAGATATCATTCAGGATGTTGGGTACGTGTCTTGCAAGAGTGGGTGTTAAAATTCACGTCTAAAATCTTTGGAAACATCAGCTCTTGAACTACAGACACTATCTGCATTGCATAGGATGTCTGCGTGAAACGTAGACTGCATTTTGCTGCTAGCTTTCTCCTCATGCATTGTCATTTTCTTCTTCAGCTGCTATTGATTTTTCTTCATTTTTTTAACAAACATTCTTATTCTTTGATTTTTTATTTTTTCCTTGTCTTTTAATTTTCTTCTTCTTGCTCAATGAAGACCAATGAAAATTAATCTTCAAAAAATGGCCCAAATATAGTGCTTTCGACTCATTTTAATTTCTTTGCTTCCAAATTATACCTAAAATCATATATGCATTAAAGTGAGTATCTTAAGCATTTTTGTATCATTAATCACTAAGTGTAAATGATTAAATGTATCAACAATTAAATACATATCAATATTCCTTATTATACTATGATCAAGCAAGTTTTCAAACCAAAATATTATAGCTTCCGCATTTCCAGCCTTGTATTTCATAGCCACCTTAATTAGTTCCTTATCTTTGAGGATTTGTAACATCTATAAAGGTATATGTACTTAGGATGAAGCTACCTAACTGGTAATGTGTAATAACAATAGACAAAATAAACTAGACCTATTACTATAGCGATGATGAGTCTAGGTCGATCCCATAGAGAGTGCTCAATTAGCTAATGAAATGAAATTAATCGGTGCTTAGGTTTAGGGGATTTTGTTTTAATAACAAAATAAAGTAAAACTAACTGAGTGAAAACAAATAAAAGAAAACATTAAAAATGATAAAAGTGGTAATTTGGTAAGGAACAAATTCTTTGATTCAATCTCAGACTACACCCTAATTAAAAAGATTTCATTGAATTGTTGTTCTTTTACCTCTCTTTGAACTATTAGTCATATATTATTATCAAGCCTTATTAATCCCAGTTTTTCCTTTGTTCCTAATTAATTAAGAAAAGCTCATTAATTAACCCTAACTATCGGATGACTTAGGAGACACTCGTTAAGTTTAATCAGACAGTCGCCTTACGAGTGAGAAAAACATACCAATATAAGCAATAATGACATAAGCTTGGATTATTTTGCCTAGGTTATATCATCCCTAGTGATTATGAACCATTAGTTGCTACAAATGTATAATGTACCACTCTCATAGAGCATAGGCCCGAACATATCGACGATTATTCAAGAACATACTCAACGAGGATGGCACGTTAAGACTATCACATTACCACTTTGTAGGAGGCATCACATGTCAAAAGCATTTCAATCATTCATTTTGAATCATTTCATACACAATCATATTAAATCACAATTGTCATTACAATTCATAGTTCACATATACATCTGACAATAGGTAAGAAATGCTATTCTTGATGCATAATGACTAGAGACATCTGTAGGTACAACTAACCCTGATCACTAACTCATGTTTAATTGCAGTAGCTATAGTCTATTTAGTTTAACTAAGTCTCCTCTAAACCTGAAAAACAATATTGCAACTTTGATTAGTTTGTGAACTTAGTGATTGAATCTAGTGAGTTTGCTTCTTCCTTCACCACCCACACATGCAACTACACCATTCATGCATGCAGTAAGCCATAAACACGAAAAAATACACCAATCATGCATGCATCTGTTTACAAACATTAAAATCTCATCTTAATGTCATTTACACAAACTTTTAGCCTAACTTACTTGATTTAGACTTCAAATTCTTCAGCAAAAATCCTAGAAATGCGGAGAGAAAATAAAGGGTTTGGTAAATGGAGAAAAACCAGAAGAAAGAGAAACAAAACAAACTATGGACCTTTTTTTTTGGTTTTTATAAATTTACTGAATTAACAAAAAAAATAAACTATGGACTTGAATGTTTTATTGCAAGGTGTAACATTGATATGGGAAGCAAGCACACAAACCAATCCATAGAAATGATCAAGCTAGGTGTTTTTGGTGATGGCTAAACAAGAAAAGAGATGGTGTTTTCGATGATGACACAACAAAGAAGCTGTAGAACCTTCCTTTCCTTAAAAATAACGTGACTTAGGTGTCTTCAAGATACATTGCCATGTGTCCCCATTGCATCTATAATATGTGTCCTCCATGTAAGGCTACCAAATATCACTTAGCTATTGGCCCATATGTCACAAATTAATTTGTCCATTTGTCACTCCATAATTAGTCCATTTGTCAATTAATTACTAATCTAATTGTCATACTTCCATTAGTTTCTTATTTTTATATTGTTCTTAAACCAAAATACTCCAAATGTACGATAAATTTCCAAAAATATCCAAAATGAAAAATTAATTCAAATATACACTAATTCAAATTTCAAGACAATTAATCCATAATTCACACTTTAACCACATTAAAATCACCTATGTTTTCTCGCAAGATGTAACATTTATATGAGAAGCAATCATATAAACCAATACATAGAAAATCAAGCTAGGTGTTTTTGGTAATGGCTAAATAAGAAAAGAGATGGTGTTTGCGGTGATGACACAACAAAGAAGCTGTAGAACCTTCCTTACAAAAAAAAAATGTGACTTAGGTGTCTCCAAGATACATTGCCATGAGTCACCATTGCATGTATAACATGTGTCCTCCATATAAGGCTACCAAGTATCACTGAGCTATTGGCCCACATGTCACAAACTAATTTATCCATTTGTCACTCCATACTTAGTCCATTTGTCAATTAATTACTAATCTAATTGCCACACTTCCATTTGTCTCTTATTTCTATATTGTTCTTAGACCAAAATACTCCAAAATTTTGATAAATTTCCAAAATATCCAAAATGATACCAAAAATGTGAAATTAATTGTAATACACATCAATTCAATTTTCAAGACAATTAATCGATAATTCACACTTTAATCACATTAAAATCACTTATACCTGAAAAATGTCAATGAATCATGAGTGACAACATTATTCGTGTGTGTGTATGCCATATAATGCATGAAATGCACTTCTAAATTCTCAATAAACTCTCATATATAGTATCATAGGGTTATAACCCTAATTATGGGATAATGGGATGTTACAATGGACTATCACATTACGTTTCATCATACATTATCAAGTACATCAAGTTTATCATACTTTCATAAGTATATTAGGTAAACTAACATTTTATATCACAACACATCCTCATTTGCTTTTCAAATATATTTCAAACAATTTAACAAATTATTTCAATTCAATCATATGATACATATAAGGATGTATATGCAAATGCACATGTGACTCCACTTTGTTTTGCTTTGTTGTGATCGAGTGCCTCTTTACTATCCCGTATCTATTGTAGATACCGGGCTCATTTTATTTACTATCCTATATCTGTTATGGATACTAGGCATATTAATAACTAAGCCTATGGATCTTTGTGTACAATCCTAAGCTTAAAGCTCTTTTTCACGTTAGTCACTCCAGTCACAACTCTTTTATCTGATCGTGCATTTCAATGTGATGCATCATTCCATATGCCATGTTTCATTTCCTTTCATTCCTGTCTGCTTCTATCATATGTATCAATTTCATCATATCTAAGTCCAACAATTCACATTCATTTTCTCACACATTTCATATTCATTCTAGCATTTCACATTTAATTGTTCTCACATTTCATATTCAGCATACAGATCAGAAAAAATACATATAATTGAGTTTCCACATCTAGGTTAACTCACAGTACGCTCTAGATAAGCTATTGCCTTGAGGATCCGACAATGCCTAGGTGATGACAATCAACTTGTGTATCTATCTTCATGCAATACATGCATATTTCACACCTCAATAAGTTATCAATCATATGATTATTCAATTATTCTCATGTCTATCTATCATTTTTCAACGCGTGCTCAATTGACCTTCCTGGTATGTATTAATATACATAGATCTTGACTGTACTTATAGTCATTCAGATAATTCAAACTTTATATCTTGTATAATACCATTTTTGCAATTAAGTTTATACCTTAAGTAAGATTGATTTTCATAATTATCCAATTCTCACTCATAATTACTTCATGTTCTCTAATGTTCATTCATTTATATCTAATAATCACTCTTAATTCCTTTCACATCTCATATTTTCTAGATTTCAATACATTGACATCAAGACAATTCATTCCTTAAGCTATGATGTCAATTAATAACCTAAACATATCAAACCCTTAACCAATGAATCAAGTAACAATTTAGGTTCATTTCAAGCCTCAATCAAGTCCAATTACACCAATGTAAAGTGACTTATCCTCATGTGGTTCAACAATTACAAAAAACATAAGTTTTTCATTTCAAAGCATCGCACAAGATCATAGAGGACCTTCCCATGATCGTGGGATGAGTGCCCAGAATGTGCACTATCCGATTTCCCTCAATTCTCCACGAAATTTCAATAACTTTAAAGCACAACTAACACTTGCATTTTTTTCTTACAGATTGCATATCCTTAAAAGCTACCTAAACTCATGTCAATATAACTTTCATTTTGGGCACATTTAAGCTGTCTAAATTCTGTTCATTTATATCCTAAATAGTCACTTTTCACATATACCTTTACATCCCTAATTTTCAAAATTTAAAACACCTTCATACCATATTCAAAACACCATCATAATTGTCTATTAATTATACCTTAATTATACCTCAATTCCTAACCCATTTCTTCTCAAATTCCAGGTCAAAATCATTCACTTAATAGCTTATAAACTATTGTTTTTCATGCATGCAAAAACAGAACAGAAGCTACCTATTCTAAAAGTTACGTACACTAAGTTTTTTATATTTATTAACCTTGGTAAATTCCATAAGTGCATGGGTCGTTAACGTAGTAACTAAGATATCGATCCCATAAGGAGGGGAATCTAGTCCTAATATCTACGGTTGCACTAAACTATAATAATTCTAAATAATAACTAATGCAAAAAATAATCAATCAAACAATCAATTGTGAATATTAAAATGTAAAAATCTAAACAAGTAGAAAAATCACACAGCCAATCCAAAATCAACCTAGAAACTATTAAGTGATAGAAAGGGGATTTTAACTAGAAATTAACAAAAATCTAACCAATTATACAATTCTAAATTAAATTATGGAATTTTGATCTCTTGACTCATAATTTACCCATAACTTAAAATAGTTCTAAAATTGTCTATTAACCTACTGAGAACTTAAGCTTGATATCTTATTTCCCGATTGTACTGTTTTGATCTAATTCTTATCAAGCAATTCAACTAAGTCTTGTGAGCCCAAATTGTTTATTTTCACTCGACTCACCCTCTTAGTTTATTGCTAAATTACTACGAACAGATATTGAATCACAATTATATAAAAAAAAACACAATCAATCAAATTTTATTAATCTTAAGAATCAAAACCTAAAGGTGAGTATAAACAAAACTCAACATTCAACACAACATATTATCAACATTCAAACCAACATATTCCTAAAGTACATCGCATCAAGCTTCTTCTCCATGTCTCTTTTCCTTTGTCTCCTTCCTCAATCTCTAGATTTCTCTCTAGCTAGGTTTTCTCTCGAAATTGGTTGATGTGAAGACTCTCTTGCACAACTCTCTAGGTTTCTCCTTCTATGACGTATTGTTTTATTTATACTTTGGAAGGCCTAGGTCTAATTTCGGGGTTGAAACGGTCCAAAAAGTCTCATGAATTTGAGTTTTTATATTAGCCCGATGAAGGCCACAAATTGTGGCCCTGCCTGCCACGATTGTGGCCAGCGCCTAAACCTTTTTGTCACGATCGTGGCCCAATGTGCATGATCGTGGCCTGAATGGAAACTCTCTGTCATGACCATAGCTACTGTTGGCTAGTCCCTATCTGTCATAATCATCGCCTATTGTGCCACAATCGTAGGCTATGTCTTTGCCCTAAAACTTCTCGATTCTTCTCCGTTCTTCACCGTTTACCCTAAAACACTAACATACCCACCAAGGTACCTCAAATATCTATCAATTAAGTTCAAAGACTTATACTAACTTATAAAAACACTTAAACACATAAACTAATACAATTAACACACAAACACACACTTAATACTCAACACTCAAATTAACACTAAATACCTAACAAATTAAACCCTAAAATATAATGCAATTCACAACTATTAACATCCCCACACTTAAACGTTTGCTTGTCCTCAAGCAAACAAAACAACAACACACAACAAACACAAAGCACACAATGGAATAATGTGGCAATGGCTTTAATGTCATGAAATAAATTTAATCTTCATCAGAATCTGAAAAATTATATATAATCATTAACATGCAAAATCTATGTCTAAGGGCTTTCAACTAACTATACAATCTAATCAAGATCTAAGTGGCCTTTTTAATTGTACACACACAATAATAAGCCTTTTGTCCTTCAAACTTTGTAACTGTTCCTAAGTATATTGTCATGAAAAGCCAAGCTATTTACAAGTCTGGTAGGTTTTTCTTGAAGAAAAACATTTTTTAATTATTATTGAACATAGAATTAATCTTTTCACATGAAGGCAAATGTGGTAATGAATTTCGATACCGTTAATGAAGTCATGTTTAAACAACTTGGTTAAAATGTCATTATAGCCTTCTGATGCGAAGGGACACATTTGAGTTGTGTGTCGATCCAATTACTCAATTGTATCACGTTTTTAGCTAGCTACTAGCTCTATTCATTACTCGAAGGTTAGTAAAATAGTGATTTATTAACAAAACATACCTTTTTTACTGCAATTTATTGCCTAACTTGTTGTTCTAGCTATTCATTTTCATGAAAAATAATAGTAAAGCTACTTTAGTTGAAGGGCCTCAAATTATGAATGAATGTGACAATCTAAAGGTTGCTAAATTTACACTAAGTCCTAATTAAGTTGTATATTTATCCCAAAAACCCTAATTCACTAATTTTGCAAGGAGTTGTTTCAATAGGTGTTTTAAATGTTGTCTTGTAGGCCCATGAAGCATGATCTAACTTTATTGCCCAGTCCTTCCTTCGCTTTAGCTCTCGGTTAACAACTTCCACTTGGGCACTAGTCTGTTGATGGTAAGGTGTAGCAACTTAGTGTTGCACTTCATGTCTTTTTAAGACGGCATCAAAAGATCTGTTGCAAAAGTGTGCATCTCCATCACTTATTATTGCACATAGTACTCCAAGCCATTTAAATAGTAGTTTAATAAAATTTTACACTAACTTCCCATCAATTGTTGGAGATGCTATCGCTTCTGCCTAACATGAAACATAATCGAACCCCACCAAAATGTACATATTCCCCATTGAAGATGGGAACGGACCCATAAAATCATTGCCCCATACATGAAAGACCTATACCTCCTGAATATTGGATAAAGGCATTTCATCCCTCTTGGAAATGTTGCCTTTTCTCTGGCATCGATCATATTGTGCCACATAGGTCTATGGATCCTTAAACAACTATAGCTAGTAAAATCCACTCTCCAATATCCAAGTCGCTATTTTGTTGGCTCCATAGTACCCAACATATTGACCTTTATGATATGCCTTTAAGATTTCTAACATTTCCTAGTCTGGAACACAACTTCCAATTAATCCATCTGTACAAGCTCTATATAGGGTTGGCTCATCCATATGTATTGATTACAGTTATACAAGAATTTCTTCCTTTATTGATAAGAGAGATCTTAAGGAAATTTACCAATAGTAATATAATTGGCTATATCTACAAACCATGATGTAGTCAAGCTCTTGATTAGCATAGGAGTTTCAAAAAGGAAATTCTCATTAATGTCATTACTGGGCTTGCATTTGCCTCCCTCAAGTTTGTCTAAATGATTGTTTGGATAAGTGATTTGCAACCACATTTTTTTCTCCTTTTTTTCTCTCACCTCTAAATCAAATTCTTGTAGAAGGAGCACCCAACGAGTGAGACTAGGTTTTGCATCTATCATATTGAAAAGTTATTTCAGTGTCGCATGGTTAGTGAATACAATTATCTTTGAACTTAAAAGATATTGTTGAAACTTATCACATACGTACACTACTATGAGTAGTTCCTTTTATGTCATTGTATAATTTTGCTGGGGTTTTACAAGAGTCTTATTGGCATAGTAAATTGCATGCAACTTCTAGTCTTTTCATTGGCCCAAATCATAACCTATTACCTGGTCACTTGCATCACACATCACTTCAAATGGTAGTGTCCAATCTAGTGGTGATAAAATTGGTGCTGATATTAATTCCTTATTTAAAATGTTGAATTCAGACATACACTTACCATCAAACACGAAGGGTACATCCTTGACTAAGAGGTTTATTAAAGATCATGTAATTTGGGAAAAATCTTTGATGAATCGACGGTAGAATCCTACTTGACCTAAGAATCCTCGCACACCTTTTACATTTCTTGGTTTTAGGAGGTTCTTATTACCTCTTTCTCTACTCTGTTGACTTTGAATCCTTGATGTGAGATTTATGCCCTAGTGCTATCCCTTCTTGTACCATAAAACGACATTTCTTCCAATTCAGCACCAAATGTCATTCTTCACACCTTTGAAGACCTCTATTCAAATTAGTTAAACATATGTCAAAAGAGTCTTCAAAAACTAAGAAATCATCCATGAACACCTCCATTATGTCTTCTATCATGTTTGGAAGATCGACATCATACATCTCTAAAATATGGCTAGAGTGTTACAGAGTTCAAAAGGCATCTGTCGGTGCACGAAGGTACTGTAGGGGAAAGCGAAGGTGGTTTCCTCCTAATCATTAGGGTAGATGAAAATTTGATTATAGACTAATTATCCATTTAAAAAACAATAAAATGAATGGCCAACTGCCCTTTCTATCATCTAATCTATAAACAGAAGAGGGAGGTAATCTTTCTTGATCACTGAGTAAAGTTTGCAATAGTCTATACAAACTCTCCATCCTGGGACTGTTCTTGTTGAACTTACTTTGCCACTTTCACTCTCTATCATTTTCATTCCTCCCTTTTTAGGTAACCATTATGCTGGGCTGGCCCATTCACTATCAGAGATGGGATAAATTATCCCTGCATCTAGGGGTTTTATGATTTCCTTCTTGAACACCTCCTTCATGTTAAGGTTTATATTCTTCCTCTAAGTGTAGTCGGTGCATGCAGACATTCGGGCTTATTTCTCAAATGTCAGCAATCTACCATCCGATGGCTTTCATCTACTTCTTAACAACTTCCACTACATCACTTTCTTGTTTTCCATTTATTAGCTGGAAATTATTATTGGTAGCATTTGACCTTCACCAAGAAAGGTATACCTGAGAGGTGCAGGTAAAGGCTTAATCTCTAATGTCGGAGGTTTCTCTGAAGATGGTGGTGTGGGTGCTTCAGTCCTAAATAATTTATCTTGCTACACCTGAACATCTGCCTTTAGACTTAGGGTTTTGATTTTCATAGTTAGCTGCTGCTTCTTATGATTAAACTTTTGCTATGCGAATCTCAACTTGTTCTCACAAACCTTGATCCACGATTTCAACTTTCATGTATACGCTACTCATTGTTGGATTCTTTAAGGCTTTGTTCATACTAAATTCAACCTAATTTTCACCTATTCAAACCTGCATCGATGGTGATATCCGGATCCGTGCCCCGCGTCAAATTTTTTTGTAAACATTCATACGCGCGAAAAACAGTAGACGATCGAGCCCGTGTTAAATTTATATACCATTCCAATCATTACAAATATTCAACAATAATTTAAAATAGTCATTTAATATATACCAATCCATAACCAAATTGGGCCCGCTATAAATACAAAGTCTTAAGTTTAGAGCTTGCGAAATATAATTTTATGAATAACAGAAGGATGACACTAATGCAGACGTGGACTGATCCCGACCCCTATTCTTCATTTGAATGCTGTAGGCATACTCCCGTGAACCTAACGGGGTATTCTTCTGAGTCCTGAAAAATATTTGCAAATTTTTGGTGAGTTTTGCGAGCTCATTGAGGAACCATCATCGATGGTTCGCCCAATTCATGCATCACTCAAGCAAATTACAGAGTATATACAATAACGCGTTCAGAAGAAGCAAATCACAATTGTATAGTGCACTCTTGCCTTTTTCCCACTTACTGTATTCAATCATTTAGTATTCATGCAACACATTAATTCACATATCATAATTTGACATTGTGTCATATTCAATCACATTGCACATTTTCACTGAAGCATAAACCACTTATTCATTTCATTCGATCAGACCCACATAACCAAAT
>JAOSBN010163072.1:0-21692 GCA_027563595.1 Erythroxylum suave | reverse complement strand
GAAGATATTTACTGGAGAATCTCATTCCCTATAAACAACTGAAAATATAAAACTTGCCACAAAGATCTCATCGATGTGCTTCAGCATTCTTAATACTTAATTTCTACTTAGATTTAAACAGTTTGAACTTTTTCAAAATTTTAAATCATCATTTCATTTAATACGTAGGACTATATCATATAAAGTCATTAATAATATAAAGAAATATTATATTATCCTTTTATAAATTGTTATTCAATCTAATACATTGCATATATAAGATTTAACAATTCAATACCACCATCATCCTTTCACCAAAGGTTGATTTGGTTATTCTTCAACTTTACAAGTTTCACAAGTTCCATAAAATTCATAATAAAAAAGATACATATATCCTAGTATATAACTTTATGATTCTTATTATGTTGATTTAACCAATGTGGCATAAAAGGATTGTCTCAGTTATCCAACTTTTAATTCATGCCACTAATGTTAAGCATAAGTCTCGTTTGATCCAACACATACAAACTCTTTGTATAAATTGGATCAACTACTTTTACTTAACAATCTATCTCTAACCATGCATTGCATATTATAATAATGTTGAATCTAAATTCAACATCAAATACTTATAAGCATGAATTAAAAATACATATGATCTTTATCATATCAAATATAAGCAAGAAAAGTCAAGCAATAATTTTCTTCTAATGACAACTATTATCATATTGTTGCTAAGATTTTAATTATAGTCCACAATTATGTTTTTAGTAGGCTAAATTAAGTAAAACAATTTCATCAATGTACTATACCTTTTAGCTCTACTTTTTGCAACCCTTTTCATTTTGCAATCATGGTGTCAATATACATTTTACATGTTATCTTCAAAGTTTGCGAGACATTAGTCAACTCAAAATGTCAATACATTTTGTCATCTATATAATTTCGACATATCTCTAAAACTTTGTTATTGAATCCTTAACAAGGATTATAGCATAATAACATAATGGACATGCAATTTTCTTTCAAACTTCTGATATCACTTCTCAAACATATCCGATGTCCAAGAACTTGAGTTCGCTAAGTATCAACTATAATAAATAAGGTAAATTAGGACGAGAACAAAATATAAATGTAAGAAAAGCAAGTAATCAATTATATGCCATGACTACCAAATAAGATTAGGACTTTGATCAAGCGTTTGGTTACTCCCACTATTTTATTCGAAATAATAGCTCTCACTACTATTCGGAAAGATTACTCTAATCTTTTTAATGGGCTAAGATCCCATTCAAGTATAGTTGACCTTGAGTTTACTCAACAAGCTAGTTAGACTTAAATTAGGTAGATAAAAACTTTATCAATCACATCTCATGTGACTCCTAGATCTGTTAGGCGACAACTCATGCCAAAATATATTTTATATATTATTCCTAACCTTACCTCCAGATTCATGTGATCATGAATTTGCTCGTCCAAATCACACAAATTTAGTTAAGTAGAATCCACTGTCACAATACTAAATATGTTCGAGTTAAAGCAGCTTTGAGTTTGCTCAACAAGCCAACTATAAAAAAAACTATGTTTTATTCTTATAACAATGGAAGGCAACAATCACGTTCTCATCGTGTACTTAATATTTTAAATAAGGATTTAATTTCATTTGTCTCATCAAACACAAATTGCATGTAAAATATCGCAAATATAAAACATACAATTGATCATGCATCAAATATATATATCAACCATATAAACAAAGAATGCAATTTATGCACTCATAATCAAATTATATGCACAAAATATCAAGCTTCGTTTGATTTTAGTTGTTGATCTTCATAATCTAAAATAACATTTCCAACTCCTTGGAAAAATTAAAATAGATTAAAACCATTGATTCCTAAATGAATAAAATTCCTATCCCAAATAGAAATTTAATTTTAATTTGAAAACAAATTTTTAGGTCCACTATTTCCAATTATCTTGACACCTTTAATAAAATTTAATTGAAATTGTTTTTTAATAAATTGTACTTCTTATTTATTATAATTTAGAAAACTCTTTTTAAAATTATATAAATAACATATTCTAATCTAAATAGAAAATTATTTCTAATCTTAGTAGAAATTATTTTTACATAATTAGAAAACTATTTTCTAAAGTTAAAAGAAACTTCTTTCAAAATTAAATAAAACTTTTTAAATTTTTTTTGAGAAAAACATGATCTATTATTTATTTAGAGATCGATTTCTTAATAAATTAGAAAATATTTCTTTAATAAATTAGAAAACTATTTTCAAAAATATTAAAGAAAACTCCTTTTCTTGATAAATAAATGAACACTTTTCAAAATTTTAATCAAGATAAAATACTTTTTTTAAAAATCAAGACACTTATTATTCATAAATAAATAAAATCATAAAATTAATTTATCTCAATCAAATTGAAATAAATAAATTTAATTAAGAAACATGTTTCTGAGTTATTTAAGAAAACACTTTTCTTAATTTTAAAGAGTAAAATTAATTAATTTCAATCTAATTGAAAATAATTAATTCTAATTTTATAAACTAATTTTCTAATTAATTAATTTCAATCTAATTGAAAATAATTAATCCTAATTTTAGAAACCATTTTTTAAAATAATTATGAATCAATATAATTGTTAATCTTAATCAAATTAAGAAAAATAATTAACTTAATTTTGGAAATAATTTTTGAATTAAAACTCTTTTAAATTATAAAAAATAATAAGCTTAAAAGGAAATTTGGAATACTTTATTCCAATAAACAAACAACCCATTATAGCTTTATCCATGTCGCCAAACACTCCTTATTCCAACTCTTGAAATAACGCTATCCTTGTAACCAAACAAATCCATTCAAAAACTTGTGTCCAAACACTCTTAATGTAAAACATGTTTCCAAACATGCTTCTTCTTCATCTTATTCTCAAATCCTAATTTCATAAGATAAACCCTAGCCTCCAAGGATGTCATCGTCAACTGCCACCTTTCACTGCCATAGACATCGACTTCTGGCCTCTATACCTTGCGTTGCGACCTGGAAATTGCACCTCCACCATCTCCATGGCTGATCATGCTTCCTTGCTGCGGACCCATCACCTGTCGTTGCATCTTCAGCCAGCTGTATAGTAAGGTGTCACTGTCGCCGCCCAGTGGCGTCAAGCGATGCCTTGTTCGACACCAATTGATGGCATCACGATGGGCGTTGCCCATCTATTTGTGACTGCCTTAAGTGGTTTAAAACCACTTATTCAACATTGACCCAGTAAACCCAAGGCAATCAGCTGGAAAAATCCAAGCATAAGCAGAGACACGAATAAGAGGGATGAGGCAGTAATCGCAAGGTTAAAACAAATCATAGATCTGAATTTTGCTTTCATGTTTTCAGATATGGGTCTGGATTTCACTTATTCCGCAAATCACAACCTCAAGAAAAACCAAAAAAAACGCAACATAAGATTCCTAACAGCTATAATTGATTTCAAGATTAAGGACTTCTAGATTTCTAATTTTTTGGTTCAAGAATAGTTTCCAGATTCACAAAACCAATAGTCTCGTACATATGGTTGCAAGTATGGGCACACGCAGATAGAAAACAATTTTCAAGATATATATGGACAATCGCAGATGCAACCCAAAGTAACCATATCAAGAAGAAACAATTATGGGTTTGTTCAAGAATCAAATCATATCTAATTTTTCAATTTCAAATTTTTCGATCAATAACAATCAATGAAATTTAATCAAATCATAGAATTAAAGATGACTTTGATACCATTATTGGGAAACCGGGTTGAGATTCGACTCCGATCGTAGCGGAATAATCACAAAACTTTTTCGTGACTTTTAGTTTCCTAAACATCAAGATCTATTTAATTTTATAAAATGATTAACACAAATCATAATAAAATAGAAATTTAATTCTTACCTTATTCCGAGGCTTGATCTTCATCTTATCGCATCCCTCGAACTGTTTTCGAAACCGATCTATCTTAACCACCGTAGTCGCACAACTATCTGGCCCTTAATGGTATCCACAAAATGAGAGAACTCTGTAACTATTACAGAGAGGGTTAAACATGAAATATTAGGTCCAAGGAGCTTAAGCCTATTTATAATAAACTTTGGACATTTTGATAATTTTACTGAAATTAAATACTAATTTTAGTTAACCTTTAATTAGAATTACAAATGATTCTAATTAAATACTAATTACGCCCATATAAGATTCTATATCTTATATTGATCCTTATTTATTAAATATCTCATATTTAATCATAAATTTTCTCAAACTTTAAAACCAAGTTCAACTTGATTAAATTAACTCTTCTCTTTTAAACCCATTCTATATATGAGACCCATTACGTCCCTAAATATGTTGGCAATGATTATAAATTCTAATTCTAATTCATAATTAGAATTAGATAAATTAAAACTCATTTTAATTTATCTTTAATTCTCCAATTAAATAATTTATAATCATAGATCAAGATTGGTGTCTAGCAACGCATCATGACAACCCAAATATTTAGGAATGTCAAAGTGGTTTTGACTAACCTTTCCGTGCTTAATTTTTCCATATAATTCAATCCTTTCATTAACCGATGTTCTAATTAGACATAGAGCATAGAATTAATGTCTATTCTATTTTGAGTCTAATCATATTAGTTTTCTACCATTAGCAATCGATTCAATTAATGATATTTGTAAACTATTTACAAAATATCATTCCACCTTGGCCAAAGATTTCCCGAATCAATATTAACCGAGAACAACGAAAATTCTCCCTAATTATTTTAAGTTGATGAATCCTATCTGGATCACTCAACTACCTCCATATAGTTCATGCTACATCCAATGACTACCTATTAAATGAGCCATTATTAAATTGGTCATAGATAGTATCAAAATATAGCAATCCCTATACAAGATAACTTTGGTGATCTCAAGTCAAAAGATCACTTATACAATCATCACAATGAGAATTCCATTGACATACAAGGAATGTTCCAAATGGATTTCTCATATCAGGTCTGTTCAGTGAACTTGTTATCTAATAAGCACCCATACATTAGTGCACCTTCTTTGGGTCAAACAGTCTGTCGGTTTTTGGTCGGAAAAATTGCACATTGGTGCACCTTTGGTGGGAAAAACAACTCATCAGAATGGTCGCTAGGCACCTTCGGTAGGAAAAAGGCCCGTTGGTGCACCTTCTGAGGGCCAAACAGCCCATCAGTAGGGTCACTAGGCACCTTTGGTGGGAAAAACAATACTTTGGTGTACCTTCAGTAGGGAAAACAACCTATCACTGCACCTTCGGTGGGGAAAATAGCCTGTTGACATGGTCGCTAAGTACCTTCTATGGGAAAAAGAGAACTTTGCGCACCTTCGGTGGGAAAAATAGCATGTTGGTGCACGTTCATTGGCAAAACAACCCATTGGCACTTTCGGTGGGCAAAACAACCAGTTGGCACAGCCGCTAGGCACCTTCAATGGGAAAAACAGCAAGTTAGTGCACCTTTGGTGGGTAAAGTAGCCCGTCGGTACACCTTCGGTGGGCAAAACAACCCTTTGGAATGGTCTCTAGGAACCTTCTGTGGGTAAAATAACCCGTTAGTACCCTTCAGTGGGGAAAACAACCCGTTGGAATAGTTGCTAGGAACCTTTTGTGGGAAAAAAAGCTTATTGGGCACCTTCAGTGGGAAAAACAACATGTTGGTGCACCTTTAGAGGCAAAAGAATCTTTACCACCTTCAATGGGAAAAATAGGCCGTTGGCCACCTTCGATTGGCAAAACAGCCTATTGGCACAGTTACTAGGTACCTTCTTTGGGAAAAAAACCCAATGGGCTCCTTCGGTGGGCAAAACAGTATGTTGGTTGACCTTCGGTGGGTAAAACAACCCTTTGGCACAGTCACTAGGCGTCATCGATGGGAAAAACAACACGTTAGTCCACCTTCGGTGCACAAAACAACTCGTTGTCACGGTCGCCAGGCACCTTTCGGTTGAAAAAACATCCCTTGGTTCACCTTCAGTGGGCAAAACAACCCATCAGCACTATCGCTAGACACCTTCGGTGGGAAAAACAATATGTTGGTGCACCTTCTGTGGGCCAAACAACTCGTCGAAAGGGATGTTAGGCACCTTCGATGGGAAAAACATCCCCTTGGTTCACCTACGGTGGGCAGAACAACCCATCGGAACTGTTGCTAGGCACCTTCGGTGGGAAAAACAACACGTTGGTGCACCTTCTGTGGGCTAAATAGCCCACCGACAGGATCGCTAGGCACCTTTAGTGGGAAAAACAGCTCAATGGTGCACCTTCGGTGGGCAAAATAGCTGATCCGCAAGGTCGCTTGGTACCTTTGGTGGGAAAAACAGCCCATTAGTGCGCCTTCGGTGGCAGAAAACAACACCTTAGAGCACCTTCGATGGGCAAAACAACTCATCAGCACAGTTGTTAGGCACCTTTGGCGAGAAAAACAACACCTTGGTGCACCTTCGTTGGGAAAAACAATACCTTGGTGCACTTTCGGTTGGAAGAATAGCCAGTTGGTGCACCTTTGGTGACAAAACATCACGTTGGCACCTTTGGTGGGCAAAACAGCCCATTGGGGACCTTCGATGGGCAAAATAACCCATCGGTAGGGCCACTAAGCATCTTCGGTGGGAAAAACAGCATGTTGGTGCATTTTCGATGGGCAAAACAGCCCTTCGTCAAGGTCGCAAGACACCTTTGGTAGGCAAAACAACTCACCCGTGCACCTTAGTTGGGAAAAACAGCCCGTTGGCACGGTCGTTAGGCACTTTTTGTGGGAAAAAGAGCTCTTGGCCACCTTCGATAGGAAAAACAACATGTTGGTGCACCTTCAATGGGAAGAAAACCCTTCGACTAGGTCGCCAAGCACCTTCAATAGGCAAAACACCTCATTGGTGCACCTTTAGTGGGAAAAACAGGTTGTTTGCACAGTCATTAGACACCTTTAGTGGGAAAACAGCCCATTGGGCACCTTTAATGGGCAAAACAGCTCGTCAGTAGGGTCACTAGGCACCTATTGTGCGTAAAACAGCCAATTGGGCATCTTCGGTGGGCAAAATAGCATTCTAGTGCACCTTTGGTGGGCAAAAAAGCCCTTTGGCACGGTCGCTCGGTAACTTCGGTGGCAAAAGCAGCCCGTTGGGCACCTTCGGTAGAAAAACAGCCCGTCAACATGGTCGCCAGGCACCTTTGGTGGGAAAAATAGCATGTTGGTGTACCTTCAGTGGGTAAAATAGCACTTCGTTAGGGCCGCTAGGCACCTTCAATGGGAAAATAGAACATTGGCGCAACTGCTAAGCACCTTGGGTGGTAAAAATAGCCTATTAGGAACCTTCAGTGGGAAAAACAACACTTTGGTGCACCTTCGGTGAGCAAAATAGCACGTCGGCAAAGTGGCTGGACCCCTTCGATGAGAGAAACAACTCATTGGGCACCTTCGGTGAGAAAAACAACACATTGGTGCACATTTGGTGGGAAAAATAGCACGTCGGTGAACCTTCAATGGGCAAAATAGCACTTTGGCAGGGTCTCTAGGCACCTTCGGTGGGAAAAACAACACGTTGACATGGTTGCTAGGCACCTTTGTTGGGAAAAACAACCTGTTGGGTAGCTTCGGTAGGAATAAAATCACGTTGGTGCACCTTCTATGGGCAAGACATCCCACCAGCACAGTCAGTAGGCACCTTCGGTGGAAAAAACTGTCCGATGGGCATCTTTCGTGGGCAAAACAGCACGTTGGTTCACCTTCGTTGGGCATGACAGCTCATTGGCATAGTGGCTAGGCATCTTTGGTGAGCAAAACAACTCGTTGGTGGGCCTTTGGTGGGGAAAATAACTCATTGGCACAGTCGCTAAGCACCTTCTATGGGAACAAGAGGCCCTTGGCACGGTCACTACGCAGCTTCGGTGGGAAAAACAACCCCTTGGTTCACCCTCGATGGGCAAAACAACCCATGGACGCCATTGCTAGACACCTTCTGTCAAAAAAATAGCATGTTGGTTCACCTTCTGTGGACCAAACGACCCATCGTCAGGGTTGCTAGGCACCTTCAGTGGGAAACATAGCACATTGGTGCACCTACGGTGGGCAAAACAGCCCATCCGCATGGTCGCTAGGCACCTTCGATGGGGAAAAAGCCTGTTGGTGTACCTTCAATGGGCTAAATAGTTTGTTGGCATGGTCGGTAGGCACCTTAGGTGGGGGAAAACCTCGTTGCGCACCTTTTGTGGGAAAAGGAGCTCATTGGGCACCTTCAGTGGGAAAAATAGCATATTGGTGCACCTTCGGTGGCAAAATAGCCTGTTGACACGTTTTGTGGGCAAAACAACCCGTTGGCACCTTCGATGGGCAAAATAGCCCGTCAGCACGGCCGCTAGGCACCTTTGGTGGGAAAAACAGCATGTTGGTGCACCTTTGCTGGGCAAAACAACCCGTTAGTGTGGTGGCTAGGTACCTTCAGAGGGAAGAACATCCTATTTGACTCCTTTGATGGGTAAACGAGTACGTTGGTTAACCTTCGGTGGGAAAAAAACCCTTTAGGAGGATTTCTAGGCACCTTCGGTTGGAAAAATAGTACATTGGGGCCCCTTCTGTGGCCCACACAACCCGTCAGTAGGGTTGCTAGGCACCTTCAGTGGGAAAAACCACACGTTGGTGCACCTTTGGTGGGCAAAACAACCTGTTGACATGGTGGCTAAACATCTACAGTGGGAGAAACAGCTCGTTAGGCATGTTCAGTGGATAAAACGGCACATTGATGCACATTTGGTGGGAAAAATAACGCATTTGTGAACCTTCGGTGGGTGAAATAGCACTTTCCCAGGGCCCCCAGACACCTTCGGTGGGAAAAATAGCACGATGATAAAGTTACTAGCACCTTCGATGGGAAATTAGCACGTTGGTGCACCTTCTGTGGGCAAGACATCCTGTCGGCACGATCGGTAGGTACCTTTGGAGGGAAAAACCATCTAATGGGCACCTTCGGTGGGAAAAACAACACGTTGGTTCAACTTTAGTGGGCATACAACCCATCGACACAGTGGCTAGGCATCTTCGGTGGGCAAAACAACCCCTTGGTGCACCTTCGATGCACAAAAGAACTCTTTGGCACGGTTTCTAGGCACTTTCTACGGGAACAAGAGCCCTTTAGCATGGTTGCTAGTCACCTTTGATAGGCAAAACAGCCTATCGGCACCATCACTAGATACCTTTTGTGGGAAAAATAACACATTCATGCACCTTCTGTGGGCCAAATAGCCCATCGATAGGGTTGCTAGGCACCTTCGGTGGGAAAAACAGCACGTTGGTGCACCTTTTGTGGGCCAAACAACCCATAGGCAGGGTTGCTAGGCACATTCAGTGGGAAAAACAACACATTAGTGCACCAATGGTGGGCAAAACAACTCGTCTGCACGGTCTCTAGGCACCTTCAGTGCGAGAAAATCCCGTTGGTGCACCTTCGGTGGGCTAAACAGTTTGTTGGCATGGTCGCTAGGCAACTTCGGTGGGAAAAATAGCTCGTTGAACACCTTCAGCAAGTAAAACAGCCCGTTGGTCCACCTTCGGTGGGCAAAACAACCCTTTGACACAGTTGCTAGGCACCTTCGATGGGAAAAACAACACATTGGTATACCTTTGGTGGGCAAAACAGCCCCTCGGCATGGTGGCTAGGTACCTTCGGTGGGAAAAACAACTCGTTGTACACCTTTGATAGGGAAAATAGCCTAGGCATGGTTGCTAGGCACTTTTGGAGGGAAAAAGTACATGTTGATGCACCTTTGGGGGACAAAATAGCCCATCGGCATTGTCGCTAGGCACTTCTATAGGAAAAAGAGCTGGTTGGGCACCTTCGGTGCGTAAAACAGCATGTTGGTGCACCTTCATTGGGAAAAATATCCTGATGACCACCTTCGGTGGGCAAAACAACACGTTGGTTCACCTTCAGTGGGCAAAGAAGCCCTTTGGCAAGGTTGTTAGGCATCTTCGGTGCTAAAAAGTCCGTTGGCACCTTTGGTGGAAAAAACAGCTCGCCAGTACACCTTCAGTGGGAAAAACAACCCTTTGGTACAGTTGTTAGGGACCTTTGGTGGGGAAAACAGCTCATGGGCACGGTCGTTAGGCACCTTCAGTGGCAAAAAAACATGTTGGTGTACCTTCAGTGGCAAAACAGCCCGTTGGAACTATTGGTGGGCAAAATAGCCCATTGTCATGACCGCTAGGCACCTTCGATTCGAAAAACAACACATTGGTCCACCTTTAGTAGGCAAAACAGCACGTTAGCACAGTTGTTAGGTACCTTTGGTGGGAAAAACAGCCCATTAGGCTCCTTTGGTAGGCAAAACAATAAGATGGCTCACCTTCTCTGGGCTAAACAACGCTTTGGTATGGTTGCTAGGCACCTCTGGTGGGCAAAATAGACCGTTGGGTACCTTTGATGGGCAAAACAACCTGTTGGCAATGCCACTAGGCACCTTTAATGGGAAAAGCAACACGATGGTGCACCTTTGGTGGGCAAAACAGCCTATCATCATGGTGGCTAGGTACTTTCGATGCAAAAAATAGCACGTCGGGCCACTTCGGTGGGCAAAATAGTAAGTTGCACACCTTCGGTGGGCAAAACAGCATGTTGGTGCACATTTGGTGGGAAAAACAGTCCTTTGGCACAGTAGCTAGGCACCTTCGGTTGGAAAAAGAACACGTTGATACATGTTCAGTTGGCAAAACAGCCCATCAGGCCGTTGCTAGGCACCTTAGGTGGGAAAAACAACACGTTGGGTACCTTTGGTGGGCAAAACAGTATGTTGGTGCAATTTCGGTGGGAAAAATAGCACGTTGGTGCACCTTTAATGGGCAAAATGGCCTATCGGCATAGTCGCTAAGCATCTTTGGTAGGAAAAACACCCTGTTGGTGCACCTTCGTTGGGCAAAACAACCGTTGGACACCTTCGGTGGGCAAAAATAGCACGTTGGTGCTCCTTCGGTGGGAAAAACAATAGTTCAACCCAGTCGCTAAGCACTTTCGATGGGAAAAATAGTATGTCAGTGCACGTTCGGTTGGGAAAACAGCTCATTGACACGATCGCAAGGCACCCTCGGTAGGAAAAACAGCCCGTTGGTGCACCTTCGGTGGGCAAAATAGCCCTTTGGCATGGTCACTAGGCCCCTTTGGTGAGAAAAATAGCCCGTTGGGCACTTTAAGTGGGCAAAATAGCATGTTAGTGCACCTTCGGTGGCAAAACAAGCCTTTGGCACGGTCGCTAGGCACCTTCTATGGGCAAAACATCCCGTTAGTGCTCCTTTGGTGACCAAAACAACCCGTTGGCATAGTCACTAGGCACCTTCAATGGGACAAATAGCCCTTAGGGCACCTTTGGTGGGCAAAACAACCCGTCAATGAGGTCGCTAGGCACCTTCAGTGGGAGAAACAACTCATTGGGCACCTTCGGTAGGCAAAACAGCACATTGGTGCAACTTTGGTGGGAAAACAAGCTCGGTGGGCAACTTCTATAGGCAAAACAATAAGTTGATTCAGCTTCGATGGGCAAGACAGCCCATTGGCATGGTGATTAGGCATCTTCGGTGATAAAAAAAGCCCATTAGGCACCTTCGGTGGGCAAAATAGCCCTTTGGTATAGTCACTAGGCACCTTTAGTGGGAAAACAACCTGTTGGTACACCTTCGGTGGGGAAACAGCTCGTTGGCATGGTTGCTAGGCACCTACTGCGACAAAAAGAGCCCCTTGGGCACCTTCAGTGGGAAAAACAACATGGTGGTGCACCTTTGGTGCCAAAACAACCTGTTGGCACCATTAGTGGGAAAAATAGCCTGTTTGGCACCTTCGGTGGGCAAAATAGCCCGTTGGTATGGTGGCTAGGAACCTTTGATGGGAAAAGCAACACATTGGTGCACCTTCGGTGGGCAAAATGGCACTTCGGCACAATCACTAGGCATCTTAGGAAGGAAAAACAGCATGTTAGGCTCCTTCGGTAGGGAAAACAGTACGTTGCTTCACATTCAGTGGGCAAAACGACCCTTCAGTAAGGTTGCGAGGCAACTTCGGTGGGCAAAACAGCTCATCGGTGCTGACGCTAGTTAGCTTTGGTGGGAAAAACAGCACGTTGGTGGACCTTCTATGGGCAAAACAACCCGTCAGTGCACCTTTTGTAGGGAAAATAGCCCATTTGCACAGTCGCTAGGCACCTTCAATGGGAAAAAGAGCCTGTTGGGCACCTTCAGTGGGAAAAACAACATGTTGGTGCACCTTCAGTGACAAAACAACCCATTGGCACCTAAGGGGAAAACTAGCTCATTGGGTAGCTTCGGTGGGCAAAATAGCAACTTGGCACATCGCTAGGCACCTAAGATGGGAAAAACAACATGTTAGTGCACATTTGATGGGCAAAATAGCCTCCTTTTGGCATGGTCACTAGGCACCTTCAGTGGGCAAAACAACCTGTTGATGCACCTTCGATGGGGAAAACAACCTGTTGGCATGTTTGCTAGAGACCTTTTGTGTGAAAAAGAGCCTATTGGGCACCTCCAGTTGGAAAAACATCATATTGGAACACCTTCAGTGGCAAAACAACTAGTCGGCACCTTTGGTGGGCAAAACAACCCGTTTGCGCACCTTCAATGGGCAAAATAGCACGGCAGCACAGTCGTAAGGTAACTTCAGTGGGAAAAACAACACGTTGGGCTCCTTCGGTGGGTAAAACAATATGTCGGTTCACCTTTGGTGGGCAGAACAACACTTCGACATAGTCACTAGGCTCCTTCGGTGGGAAAAATAGCACGTTGGTGCACTTTAGTGGGTAAAATAACCCATCGACATAGTTGCTAGGCACCTTCAGTGAAAAAAACAACCCTTTGGTTCACCTTCGGTGGCCAAAACAACTCATTGGCACTATTGCTAGGCACATTCGGTGAGAAAAACAGCACATTGGTGGACCTTCTGTAGGACAAATAGCTCGTCGACAAGGTTGCTAGGCACCTTCTATGGGAAAAACAACACATTTGGTGTACCTTCGATGGGTAAAACAACCTGTCTGCACGATCGCTAGGCACCTTCAGCGGGAAAAACAACCTATCGATGCACCTTTGGTGGGCTAAACAACACATTGGTGCACCTTCAATAGGTAAAACAACCCATTGACATGGTCGTTAGGCGCCTTCGGTGGGAAAAACAACACATTGCTGCACCTTTGGTGGGAAAATAGCCAGTTTACAGGGTCGTTAGGCACCTTTGGGGGGAAAAATAGCACATTTGTAGACCTTTGGTAGGGAAGAACAGCGCATGGGCACGGTCACTAGGCACCTTTGGTGGGAAAAATAGCCCGTTGGTGAACATTTGGTGGGAAAAATTGCATATTGGTGAACCTTCGACGACTGAAATAGCACTTTGCTAGGGTCCCTAGGCACCTTTGATGGGAAAAATGACACATTGACACAGTTGCTAGGCACCTTTGGTGGGAGAAATAGGTCGTTGGGCAAGGTGGCTAAACCTCTTCGGTGGGCAAAACAACCTGTTGGTGCACATTTGGTTGAGAAAATACCTCATTGGCATGGTCGCTAGGCACCTTCCGTAGGAACAAGAGCCCCTTGGCATGGTCGCTAGGCACCTTCGGTGGGAAAAACAACCCCTTGGTTTACCTTCGATGGGCAAAATAGCCCATTGACACCATCGCTAGACACCTTCTGTGGGAAGAACAGCAAATTGGTGCACCTTTTGCGGGCCAAACAGCCCATCCACAGAGTCGCTAGGCATCTTTGGTGGCAAAAATAGCACGTTGGCGCACTTTTTGTTGGCTAAACAGCTCGTCGGCAGGGTCACTAGGCATCTTTAGTGGAAAAATTAGCACATGGTGCACCTTCGGTGGGCAAAACAACCCATCTGTACGGTCTCTAGGCACCTTCGGTGGGAAAAAAGCCCGTTGGTGCTCCTTCAGTGGGCTAAACAGTTTGTTGGCATGGTCGCTAGCCACCCTCGGTAGGAAGATAGCCTGCTAGGCACTTTGGTGGGCAAAACTACACATTGGCATACATTCGGTGGGAAAAATATCCCTTTGGGTTGGTCGCTAGGCATCTTCAGTAGGAAAAACAGCCCATCGATGTCATCGCTAGACACCTTTGGTGGGAAAAATAGTATATTGGTGCACCTTCTGTGGGCCAAACAGCCTGTCAGTAGGGTTTCCAGGCACCTTTGATGGGAAAAAGCACATGATGGTGCATCTTCGGTGGGAAAAATAGCCCGTCTTCACGGCCGCTAGGTACCTTCGTGGGAAAAAAGCCTGTTGGTGCACCTTTAGTGGGTTAAACAGTTCGTTGGCATGGTCGCTAGGTACCTTCGGTGAAAAAACAGCTCGTTGGGCACCTTTGGTGGGTAAAACAGCCCGTTGGTGCACCTTCGGTGGGCAAAACAGCCCTTTGGCACAGTCACTAGGCACCTATGATGGGAAAAACAACACGTTTGTACACCTTTGTTCGGGGAAATTGCCCCTCGGCATGGTCACTAGGCACCTTTGATTGGAAAAATAGTCGCTAGGCACCTTCGATGGGCAAAATAGTTCATCGACATAGTTGCTAGGTACCTTTGGCGGGGAAAAAGCCGATTGGCATGGTCACCAAGCACCTTTGGGTAAAATAGCACGTCGGCACAGTCCGTAGGCACTTTTGTGAGAAAAAGAGCTCTTTGGCCACCTTCGGTGGGTAAAACAGCACGTTGGTGCACCTTCAGTGAACAAAACAACCCTTCGGCACGATGGCTAGGCACCTTTGGTGGGCAAAACAACTTGTTGGTGCATCTTAGATGGGTAAATCAGCCCGTCGGCACAATCTCTAGGCACTTTTTGTGGGAAAAAGAGCCCTTAGCCACCTTCGGTGGGAAAAATAATATACTAGTGCACCTTTTGTGGGTAAAAAGAGCCCTTCGATAAGGTCACTAGGCACCTTCATTGGGCAAAACACCTCGTTGGTGCGCTTTTGATGGGCAAAGCAGAGGCTTGGGAAAATAGCCCGTTGGGCACCTTCAGTGGGCAAAACAGCCCATTGGTAGGGTCGTTAGGCACCTTCGGTGGGAAAAATAGCTCATTGGGCACCTTCAGTGGGCAAAACAGCCCTTCGACATGGTCTCCAGGCGCTTTTTGTGGGAAAAACATTCCATTGGCACAGTCACTAAGCACCGTCGGTGGGAAAAACACCCTGTCGGTGCATCTTTGGTGGGCAAAACACCCCATCGGTGTACCTTTTGTGGGGAAGAAAGCCTGTTGAAATGGATGCTAGGAACCTTTAGTGGGAAAAAGAACCCGTTGGGCACTTCAGTGGGAAAAATAGCATGTTGGTGCACCTTCGGTGGCAAAAGAACTCTTTGGTACCTTTGGTGGGAAAAACAACCCATTAGGCACCTTCAATGGGCAAATTAACACTGCTGATAGGCACCTTCAATAGGAAAAACAACATGTTGGTGCACCTTTTGGTGGGCAAAACAACCCGTCAGCACCATGGCCAGGTACCTTCGATGGGAAGAACAACCCATTGGGCTCTTTCGGTGGGCAAAAGAGTATGTTGGTCCACATTCGGTAGGCAAAACAGCCCTTCAGCAGTGTTGCTAGGCACCTTTGGCCCCAAAAAGAGTAGGTTGGTGCCTCTTTTGTGGCCCAAATAGCCCGTTAGTTGGGTCACTAGGCACCATTAGTGGGAAAAGCAAACGTTGGTGCACCTTCGGTGGGAAAAACAACTCGTTAGGCACCTTCAGTGGGTTAAACAACACATTGGTGCACATTTGGTGGGAAAAATAGAAAGTTGGTCAACATTTGGTGGGTGAAATAGCACTTTGCCAGGGTCCCTAGGCACCTTCGGTGGAAAAATGGCACGTTCACACAGTTACTAGGCACCTTCGGTGGGAAAAACAGGTCGTTGGGCACCTTCGGTTGGAAACCAGCACGTTGGTGCACCTTCTGTGGGCAAGACATCCCCTTGGCACGATCATTAGGCACCTTCGATGGGAAAAACCTTCTGATGGGCACCTTCGGTTGGCAAAACTACACGTTGGTTCATCTTTTGGGGGTATGACAGGTCTTCGGCACGGTGGCTCGGCATCTTCGGCGGGAAAAACAACCCCTTGATGCACCTTCGGTGTAGAAAACAGCTCATTGGCATGGTCGCTAGGCACCTTTTTTGGGAACAAGAGCCCCTTAGCACGGTCACTGGGCACCTTCGGTGGGAAAAACAACCCCTTGGTTTACCTTCGATGGTCAAAACAGCCCATCAGTACCATCGCTAGAAAGCTTTTGTGGGAAAAACAAAATGTTGGTGTACCTTTTGTGCGCCAAACAACCCATTGCCAGGGTCGGTAGGCACCTTCGGTAGGAAAAACAGCAAGTTGGCGCACTTTCTATAGGCCAAACAACTCCTTGGCAAGGTCGCTAGACACCTTCGGTGGTCACTGGGCACCTTCAGTGGGAAAAAAGCCTGTTAGTGCACCTTCAGTGGGCTAAACAATTTGGTGGCACGGTCGCTAGGCACCTTCGTTGGGAAAATAGCCCACTGGGCACCTTGGGTGGGCCAAACAACAAATTGGCTTACATTTAGTGGGAAAGATAGCCCTTTAGGACAATAGCTCTTTAGGCACAGTTGCTAGGCACCTTTGATGGTAAAAATAGTGGCTAGGCACCTTCGGTGGGCAAAATAGTTCGTCAACACGATCACTAGGCACCTTTAGTGGGAAAAAAGCCCGTTGGTGCACCTTTAGTGGGCTAAACAGTTAGTTGGCACAGTCGCTAGGCAGCTTTAGTGGGAAAAACAACTCGTTAGGCATCTTCGGTGGGTGAAACAGCCCATTGGTGCACATTCAGTGGGCAAAACAATCCTTTGGCACAGTCGCTAGGAACCTTTGATGGGAATAACAACACGTTGGTACACCTTCAGTGGGTAAAATAGCCCCTCGGCATCGTTGCTGGGTACCTTCGGTGGGAAAAACAGCTCGTAAAGCAACTAGTTAGCATGGTGGCCATGTACCTTTGTTAGGAAAAATAGCACATTGGTGCTACTTCGGTGGGCAAAATAGTCTGTCGGCACGGTTGCTAGGCACTTCTGTGGGGAAAAAGTGCCCATTGGGCACCTTTGTTAGGCAAAACAGCACGATGGTGCACCTTTAATGGGAAAAACAACCCTTCGGCATGGTCGCTAGGCCCCTTTGGTGGGTAAAACAACTTTTTGATGCAACTTAAATGGGTAAAACAGCCCGTTGGCACGGTCGCTATGCACTTTTTGTGGGGAAAAGAGCCCTTGACCAACTTCGGTGGGAAAAACAACATGTTGGTGCACCTTTAAGGGGTAAAAAGAGCCTTTTGACAAGGTTGCTAGGCACCTTCAATGGGCAAAACACCTCATTAGTGCACCTTTAGTCGACATAACAGAGGCTTGGGAAAAACTGCCCGTTGGGCATCTTCAGTCGGCAAAACAACCCATTGGCATGGTCGCTAGGCACCTTCGGTGGGAAAATAGCTCAATGGGCACCTTTCGTGGGCAAAATAGCCCTTCGACATGGTCGCCAAGCACCTTTTGTGGGAAAAAGATTCCAATTTGCATAGTCACTAGGCACCTTCAGTGGGCAAAACAAGTCATCGACACACCTTCGGTGGGGAAAAAAGCCCGTTGAAACGATTTCTAGGCACTTTTTATGGGAAAAAGAGCCCATTGGCACCTTTAGTGGGACAAATAGCACGTTGGTGCACCTTCGGTTGAAAAACAACCCGTTGCCACCTTCGGTGGGCAAAACAACCCATTGGACACCTTCGATGGGCTAAACAACTCATTGGCACGGCCACTAGGCACCTTTGATGGGAAAAATAGCACAATGGTGCACCATTGGTGCGTAAAACAACCTGTCAGCACGATGGCTAGGTACCTTCAGTGGGCAAAACAACCCTTAAGTACGATTGCTAGCCACCTTTTGTCGGAAAAATGGCGAGTTGGTGCCCCTTTTGTGGGCCAAATAGCCCGTTAGCAAGGTAGCCAGGCACCTTCAGTAGGAAAAACCACATGTTGGTGCACCTTCGGTGGGCAAAATAGCCCACCTGCAAGGTCACTAGGCACCTTCGATCAGAAAAGAGCCCGTTGGTGCACCTTCAGTGGGCTAAATAGTTCGTTGGCATGGTCGTAGGCATCTTCAGTGGGGAAAACATCTCGTTGGGCACCTTCGGTGGGCAAATTAGACCCTCAGTATGGTCGCAAGGTACCTTCGGTGGGAAAAAGAGCTCGTTTGGCACCTCCAATGGGGAAAATAATCCGTCAGCATGGTCGCTAGGCATCTTTGGTGGGAAAAATAGCACTAGACACTTCTGTGGGAAAAAGAGCCAGTTGGGCAACTTTGGTGGGCCAAACAGCATGTTGGTACACCTTCAGTGGGCAAAATAGCCTTTTGGCACAGTCGCTAGGCATCTTCGGTAGGCAAACCAGCCCTTTGGCACGGTCGCTAGGCACCTTCGGTGGGCAAAACAACCTGTCAATGCATATTAGATGGGTAAAACAATCTATTGGCCCAGTCACTAGGCATTTCTAGGTGAAAAAGAGCCCTTGGCCACCTTCAGTGGGAAAAGCAACATGTTGGTGCACCTTTAGAGTGGAAAAAGAGCCCTTCGACAAGGTCATTAGGCACCTTCAATGCGCAAAACACCTCGCTTGTGCTCCTTTGGTGGGCAAAACAATCTATTTGCAATGTCACTAGGCTTAGGAAAAACAGCCTGTTAGGCACCTTCGGTGGGAAAAACAGACCATCGGTAGGGTTTCTAGGCACCTTCAGTGGGAATAACAACCCATTGGGCATCTTCGGTGGGAAAAACAGCCCTTTGGCATAGTTGCTGGGTACCTTTGGTGGACAAAATAACCGTTGACATGATCCCCAGGCACCTTTTGTGGGAAAAAAAACCTAGTGGATTAGTCGCTAGGCACCTTTGGTGTGCAAAACAACCCGTCGGTGCACCTTCGATGGGGCAAACAACTCATTGGCGTGGTCGCTAGGTACCTTGTATAGGAAAAAGAGCCCATTGGGCACCTTTAGTAGGAAAAAAAGCATGTTGGTGCACCTTGAGTGGGAAAACAACCCTTTGGCACCTTTGGTGGTCAAAACAGCCCATTGGGCACCTTCAATGGGCAAAATAGCCCATTGGCAAGGCCGCTAGGCACCTTCGTTGGGAAAAATAGCTCATTGGTGCACCTATGGTGGGAAAAATAGCCTGTCGGTGGACCTTTGTTGGGCAAAGCAGCCCATCTGCACCATCACTAGACAACTTCGGTGGGAAAAACAACACCTTGGTGCACCTTCAGTTGGCAAAATAGCCGGTCCATACGATTTCTAGGCACCATTGGTAAGAAAAACTTCACGTTGGTGAATTGTCTATGGGCCAAGCAGCCCATCGGCAGGGTCGCTAGGCATCTTCGGTGGGAAAAACAGCACATTAGTGCACCAACGATGGGCAAAACAGCTCCTCCGCATGGTCGCTAGGCACCTTCGGTAGGGAAAAAGCCCATTGATGTACCTTTGGTGGGCTAAATAGTTCGTTGGCATGGTTGCTAGACACCTTCGGTGGGAAAAACAACTCATTGGGCAACTTTGGTAGAGAAAACGGCCCGTTGGCACACCTTCAGTGGGCAAAACAGCTCTTTGGCACAAATGTTAGGCACCTTCGATGGGAAAAACAACACGTTGGTACACCTTCGGTGGGCAAAACGGCCACTCGTCATGGTCGCAAGGTACCTTCGATGGGAAAAAGCTCGTTGGGAACCTCTGATGGGGAAAATAGCCCATTGGCATGGTTGCCAGGCAATTTCGGTGGGAAAAACAACACGTTGGTGCACCCTCGGGGGACAAAATAGCCCGTCGGCACAGTCATTAGGCAGTTTTGTGGGAAAAGGAGCCCGTTGGGCACCTTTGGTGAGCACGTTGGTGTACCTTCGATAGGAAAAATAGCTCGATGGCCACCTTCGGTTGGAAAAACAGGACTTTGGTTAACCTTCAATGGGCAAAGCAACCCTTTGGCATGATCGTTAGGCATCTTCAGTGCTAAAAAAGGCCCGTTGCCACCTTTGGTGGACAAAACAACCTATTGGCACACCTTCGGTGCGAAAAACAACCCTTTGGTATAGTCGCTAGGCACATTTTGTAGGCAAAACAACTCGTTGGTGCACCTTTGGTGTGGAAAATAGCTCATTGGCATAGTCGCTAGGCACCTTCTGTGGGAAAAAGAGCCCCTTGGGCACCTTCAGTGGGAAGAAAACATGTTCGTGCACCTTCAGTGGCAAAACAGCCTGTTGGAATCAATGGTGGGCAAACAGCCCGTTTGGCACCTTTGGTGGGCAAAATAGCCCTTTGGCATGACCGCTGGGCACCTTCAATAGGAAAAACAGCACATTGGTCCACCTTCGGTGGGAAAAATGGCACGTCGACACAATCGTTAGGTACCTTTCGTGGGAAAAATAGCCAATTAGGCTCCTTTTGTAAGAAAAGCAATACATTGGTTCGCTTTCTGTGGGCAAAATAGTGCTTCGGTATGGTTGCTAGGCACCTTCGGTGGTAAAACAACCCATTGGCACCTTTGGTGGGCAAAATAGACCGTTGAGCACCTTCGATGGGCAAAATAGCCTGTTGGCAAGGCTGCTAGGGACCTTCGATGGGAAAAACAGCACGTTGGTGCACCTTTGGTGGGAAAAATAGCCTATCGGCATGGTGGCTAGGTACTTTCAATGGGAGAAACATCACGTTGGGCTCCTTCAGTAGGCAAAAGAGTACATTGGGCACCTTCAGTGGGCAAAACATCCTATTGGTGCATATTTGGTGGGAAAAATAGCGCTTTGACACGGTCGCTAGGCACATTCGGTAGGAAAAAGAACACGTTGGTGCACGTTCGGTTGGTAAAATAGCCTGTTGGCTCGTTGCTAGGAAACTTAGGCGGGAAAAATAACACATTGGGCACCTTTGATGGGCAAAACAACACGTTGGTGTAGCTTCAGTAGGAAAATTTGCCTTTCGGTAGGGTCACTAGGAACCTTTGGTGGGAAAAACAACACATTGGTGCACCTTCGGTGGGTAAACTAACCCGTCGGCAAAGTCGCTAGGCACCTTTGGTGGGAAAAACACCGTGTTGGTACACCATCGGTGGGCAAAACAACACGTTGACACGATCGTTAGGCACCTTTGGTGGGAAAATAGCCCATTGGGCACCTTTAGTGGGCAAAATAGTACGTTGGTACTCTTTGGTGGGCAAAGCAACCTTCAACCCAGTCGCTAAGCACCTTTGGTGGGAAAAACAGCATGTCGGTGCACATTCGTTTGGGAAAATAGCCCGTTGGCACGGTTGCTAGGCACCTTTGTTGGGAAAAACAACCCGTTAATGCACCTTCGGTGGGCAAAATAGGCCTTTGGCAAGGTCACTCGTGTTAGTAGTGTGCCCTAGGCCAATGGACATATGTGTCTTTTGTACTAACATTCTGACTTATTAATAATATATTATGAGGTTTTCTTTTATATATGCATATGTATTGTTTACGTAATGTTATTTACATTCTAGGAATAGTATTAAGCTTATGTCATCAAGTATGTGACTTGATAGTAAAACCATAAGCATTATTATGCCATTCTAAAATGTCCCTGGTCGAT
>JAOSBN010163010.1:0-21697 GCA_027563595.1 Erythroxylum suave | reverse complement strand
AATTTATATGTTACAATCATTAACAAATTAAATGTAACGTTTTATCATTAAATGTAATGAAAATATAAATTAAAAAATTAATAATAATCATTATCGACGGAGCAGCTAATTTCTGTCGGTATATTGTTATCGTATATACCGATGAAAATTAGTTCTCCGTCGGTATATTGTTATCGTATATACCGACGGAAATTAGTTCCTCATCGATAATAATGAAGATGATGTACCGACGGTAAGTGTATTTCCGTCGGTAATGTTGCAGACAGAACATTTTCTCGGTCGCTAAGTTTCAGACAGAATTTGTTTGGCCGGTCGGTAAACTTTACTGATAGTACGCCTTGTTACGTCGCTAAAGTTAGCGACGCTCACTAAATTTTTGTCGGTAAAGTTAGCTACGACCGTATGACCGACGTTTTCGCAATGTCGGTATATTCCGTCGGTAACCTTAATACCGACAAAATATTTGGTAATTTCGTCGGTATTTTCCGTCGCTAAACTGCAATTTTCTTGTAGTGAAAGATGCCTAGCAATCGTGCCAACAGGTTGTTTTTACCAAGGGTGCACCAAAGGGCTGTTTTGCCCACTGAAGGAGCTTAACGGGTTGTTTTTCCCACCAAAGGTACCTTGCAACTGCGCCCTAGGGCTATTTTACCCAACGAAGGTGCACCAGCATGCTGTTTCTCCCACTGAAGGGGCCTAGCGACTGTGCCAATGGGCAGTTTTGCCCACCAAAGGTGCACTGACGGGTTGTTTTGCCCACTGAAGGTGCCTAGCAACTGTGCTGAATGGCTGTTTTGCCCCACAAAGGTGCATCAATGTGCTATTCTGCCCACCAAATATGCCCAAAGGACTCTTTTTCCCACAAAAGGTGCCTTACGGCCTTGGCAACTGGCTATTTTACCACCGAATGTGCACCAACAGCCTGTTTTTCCCCCCAAAGATGTCAAGCGACCATGTCGATGGGTTGTTTTGCCAATTAAAAGTGCACCAATGTATTGTTTTTCCCACGTAAGGTGCCTAGCGACAGTGCCAAAGGGATGTTTTGCCCACCGAAGGTGCCAAAAGGGACTATTTTTTGCACCAAAGGTAGTTGACAACCTTGCCAAAGGGTTGTTTTTCCCACCGAACGTGCACCAACGTGTTGTTTTGCCCACTGAAGGTGCCCAACGGGCTATTTTCCCAACTAAGGTGCCTAGCAACCATGCCAACGAGCTATTTTGCCCATTGAAGGTGCACTGATTGGTTATTTTTGACCCCCGAACATGCCTAGCGTCCCTGTCAAAAGGTTATTTTGCCTACCAATGGTGCACTAATATGTTGGTTTTCCCATTGAAGGTGCCTAGTGCTCGTGCCAACTAGCTATTTTGCCTGTCGAAGGTGTGTCAATGTGCTATTTTTCCCATTGAAGGTGCTTAGTGACCATGCCAATGGGTTGTTTAGCTCACCGAAGGTGCCTAGCGACCCTATCGAAGGGTTGTTTAGCCCTTCGAAGGTGCACCAATGTGCTATTTTTCCCACTAAACGTGCCTAGCGTTCGTGCCAAAGGGTGGCTTTTCCTATCAAAGGTGAACCAATGTGCAATTTTACCCACCGAAGTTGCCCAATGGGTTGTTTATCCCATCAAAAGTACCTAACGATCGTGTTGAGGGACTATTTTGCCCAGCAAAGGTGCCCACGAGCTATTTTGGTTAACAAGGGTGCACCAACGGGCTATTTTTTCCACCAAAGGTGCCTAGCCATCATGTTGAAGGGTTGTTTTGCCCACCAAAGGTGCACCACTTCTTGTTTTCCCCATCGAAGGTGCCCAAGGAGTAGTTTTTCCCACAGGAGGTACCTTGCAATTGTGCCCTTCGGTCATTTTTCCAACGAAGGTGTATCAACGTGTTGTTTTTCCCACTAAAGGTGCATAGTGACCATGCCAACTGGCTGTTTTAACAACCAAAGGTTCACCAACAAGTTGTTTATCCCATTAAAGTGCCTAGCAACCATGCCAAAGGGCTATTTTGCCCACCAAAGGTGCACCAACATGTTGTTTTTCCCACAGAAGGTGCCTAGCATCCATGCCAAAGGGCTATTTTTCCTACACAAGCTGAACCAATGTGTTGTTTTGCGGATTGAATTTGCCTAATGGGTTGTTTTTCCCACTGAAGGTGCCTAACGACCGTGCCCACGGGCTGTTTTGGCCAACAAGGGTGCACCAACAGGCTCTTTTCCCACAAAAGGTGCCTAGCGACCGTCTGATGAGCTATTTTTCCTACCGAATGTGCACCAATATGTAGTTTTTGCACCAAAGATGCCTAGCATCCATGCCAAAGGGCTATTTTGCCCACCCAAGGTAAACCAATGTGTTGTTTTACCCACCGAATAGGCCCAACGAGTTGTTTTTCCTACAAAAGGTGCCCAGCGATCGTGCCCACGGGCTGTTTTGGTTAACAAAGGTACACCAACAGCTTGTTTTTCCCATCGAAGGTGCCTACCGACCGTGCTTAAGGGTTGTTTTGCCCACCAAAGGTGCACCACTTCTTGTTTCCTCAACGGGCTGTTTTTCCCACGGGAGGCACCTTGCAACCGTGCGCTTCTGTCGTTTTTCCCACAAAAGGTGCATCAACGTGTTATTTTTCCCGCTAAAGGTGCATAGTGACCATGCCAAATAGCTGTTTTACCCACTGAAAGGTTCACCAATGGGTTGTTTATCCCACCAAAGGTGCCTACCAACAGTGCCGAAGGGTTGTTTTACCTACCAAAGGTGCACCAACGTGCTATTTTGCCCACCGAAGATACCCAACGTGCTCTTTCCCCTACAGAAGGTGTTTTACGACCATGCCAACGGGCTATTTTGCCCACCGAAGGTGCACTAACGGTCTATTTTCCCCATTAAAGGTGTCTAGCGACTGTGCCAATGGGTTATTTTGCCCACCGACCATCGAAAAACGAGCTATTTTTCACACCGAAGGTGCTTAGCGACTATTCCAAATGGTTGTTTAGCCCACCAAAGGTGCACCAATGTGTTGTTTTTCCCACCGACGGTGCCCAATGTGTTATTTTTCCCACCAAAGGTACCTAGCGACGATGCCGAAGGGCTGTTTTGCCCATCGAATGTGCCCAATGTGTTGTTTTTCCATCAAAGGTGCCTAGTGACCCTACCGACGGGTTGTTTAGCCCATTGAAGTTGCAAAAGGAGCTATTTATCCCATCAAAGGTGCCTACTGACCATGCGAGCGAGCTAGTTTGCCCACCAAAGGTTCACTAATGGGTTGTTTTGCCCACTGAAGGTGCCTATCGACCGTGCAGAAGGGTCGTTTTACCCACAAAAAGGTGCTTCAACATGTTATTTTTCCCACTGAAGGCGCCCAATGGGCTCTTTTTTCCACAAAAGGGGCTTTGCGACCATGCCAACTGGCAGTTTTACCCACCAATGGTGCACCAACAGGCTGTTTTTCGCAGAAGGCACCGAGCGACTGTGCGGATGGGCTGGTTTGCTCACTGAGATGCATCAACATGCTATGTTTTCCACCGAAGGTGCCCAGAGACCGTGCCAAAGAGTTGTTTTACCCACCGAAGGTGCCAAAAGGGATACTTTTCGGACCAAAGGTACCTAACGACTATGCCATAAGGGTTGTTTTTCCCATTAAATGTGCACCAACGTGCTATTTTGCCCACCAAAGGTATGCCGAATGGGCTATTTTTCCATCAAAGGTGCCCAGTGACCATGCCAACAGATTGTTTTTCAAACCAAAAGGTGCACCGACGGGTTGTTTTTCCCACCGAAGGTGCCTAGTGATTGTGCTGACGGGTTGTTTTGCCCACAAAGTTGCACCAATGTGTTGTTTTTCCCACTGAAGGTGCCTAGCCACCCTACCAACGAGTTGTTTTGCCCACCAAAGGTGCACCAATGTGTTGTTTTTCCCATCGTAGGTGTCCAGAGACTATGCCGATGGGCTATTTTGCCTACTGAATGTGAACCAAGGGGCTATTTTTCCCATCAAAGCTGCCTAGAAACCATGTGGACGGGCTTTTCTGCCCACCAAAGGTGCACCAATGTGTTGTTTTTCCCACCAAAGGTGCCTAGCGACTGTGTCAAAGGGCTATTTTTCCCAGCAAAGGTGCACGAACGTGCTGTTTTGCCCACCAAAGTTGCCCAACAGGTTGTTTTTCCTATCAAAGGTGCCTAGCAAGTGTGCCAACTGGTAATTTTGCCACCCAAAGGTGGACCAGCTGGTTGTTTTTCCTACCTAAGTTACCTAGCGACCGTGCCTTTGTGCTATTTTTCTCACTGAAGGTGTAGCAACGTGTTGTTTTTCCCACTGAAGGTGCGCCAACATGCTATTTTTCTCATCAAAGGTGCCTAGCGATCGTGCCAACAGGCTGTTCTGCCCACCGAAGGTACCCAACGGGTTATTTTGTTGACTGAAGATGCCAACGGACTATTTTTCCCACTGAAGGTGCACCAACATATTGTTTTTCCCACCGAAGGTGCCCAATAGGCTTCTTTTCCCAGAGAAGGCGCCTAGCGACCATGCCAACGGGCTATTTTCCCCATCGAAGGTGCACTGATGGGATGTCTTGCCCATCGAAGGTGCTTAGCGACCATGCCAAAGGGCTATTTTTCCCACCGAAGGTGCACCAACGTGTTGTTTTGCCCAATGGGTTGTTTTTCCCACCAATGATGCCTACAGACTATGTCAAAGGGCTATTTTGCCCATAAAAGGTGAACCAACGTGCTGTTTTACCCCTTGAAGGTACCTATTTGGTTGTTTTTCACATCGAAGGTGCCTATTGACCTTGTCAATAGGCTATCTTGCCCACTAAAGGTCCATCAACGTGTTGTTTTTCCCATCAAACATGCCCAACGGGCTATTTCTCCCACCAAAGGTGCCTAACAACTGTGCCAACGTGTCATTTAACCCACCTAAGATGCCTCGTGACCCTGCCGAAGAGCTATTTTGCCCATCAAAGGTGCACTAATGTGCTATTTTTCCTATCAAATGTGCACCAACGAGTTGTTTTACCCACCCAAGGTGCCTAATGAGTTGTTTTCCCACCACAGGTGCTTCGCGACGATGCCAACATGCTATTTTGCCCACCAAAGGTGCCATTCCAACAAGCTCTTTTTCCTACCAAAGGTGCACCAACTTTCTATTTTTCCAACTAAAGGTGTGTAGCAATGGTGCTGATGAGCTATTTTGCCCACTGAAGGTGAACCAAGGGTGTTGTTTTGCCCACTGAAGCTACAAAATGGGTTGTTTTTCCTATCAAAAGTGCCTAGCGATCGTGTCAAAGGGTCATTTTTCCCACTTAAGGTGCATCAACGTGATATTTTTCCCATCAGAGGTGCTCAACAGGCTGTTTTTCTCACCGAAGGGGCCTAGCGACTTTGCCAATGGGCTATTTTGTCGACCTAAGTTGCCTAGCGACCATATCGATGGGTTGTTTTTCCCATCGAAAGTGCCTAGCGACCGTGCGTACGTGCTGTTTTGCTAACCAAACGCGCACCAACATGCTTTTTTTCACACCAAAGGTGTTTAAAAACTAGGCCAAAGGGTTGTTTTGCCCAGCAAAGGTGTATCAACGTACTGTTTTGCTGACCAAAGGTGCTCAACGAGCTATTTTTCCCACTGAAGGTGGCTAGCAACCGTGCCAACGGGCATTTTTGCACATCAAAGGTCCAGCAACGGGTCATTTTTCCCACAAAAGGTGCCTAGTAACACTGCAACTGGGCTGTTTTGCCCACTGAAGGTGCCCCAACGTGATGTTTTGTCCACCGAAGGTACCCAACGGGTTATTTTTTGCCACCATAGCTACCTAGCAATATTGTCGACGAGTTGTTTTGCCCACCGAAGTTGCACCAACAAGCTATTTTTCCTATCAAAGGTGCTTAGTGACTGGGCCGAAGGATTGTTTTGCCCACCAAAGGTGCACCAACTTGTAGTTTTGCCTATCGAAGGTGCCCAACAGGCTCTTTTTCCCACAAAAGTCTTTAGTTACCTTCACGACGGCTATTTTGCCCATAAATGGTGCACCAACATGCTATTTTTTCCACCGAAGGTTCTTACTAACCTTGTCCATAGGCTATTTCGTCCATTAAAGGTGCCCAATAGGCTATTTTCCCACCAAAGGTACCTAGCGATGATGCCAAAGGGCTATTTTGCCCACCAAATTTGCAGCAACATGCTATTTTTCCCCTCGAATGTGCCTAGTGGCCGTGCCAATCGGCTGTTTTGCCCCCTAAAGGTGCACCGACGGGTTGCTTTTCCCACAAAAGGTATCTAGCGACCGTACCGATGGGCTGTTCGTTCCACCAAAGGTGCACCAACAGGTTGTTTTGCACACTGAAGGTACCCAACGGGTTGTTTTTCCCACCAAAGGTACCTTGCAACTATGCCTTTAGTCTATTTTTCCCACCGAAGGTGGACCAACATACTGTTTTTCCCAGCAAAGGTGCCTAACAACTGTGCCAATGGGTAGTTTTGCCCACCAAAGGTGCCTACCGACCGTGTCGAAGGGCTATTTTGCCCACCAAGGATGCATCAATGTGTTATTTTGGTCACCAAAAGTAGCCAAGGGACACAAAATGTGCCTCATGACCATGCCAACTGGCTCTTTTACCCACTGAATGTGCACCGATGGGATGTTTTTCCAACAAAATTTGCCTAGCAACTATGCTGAAGGGTTGTTTTGCCCACCAAGGGTGCATCAACGTGCTATTTTACCCATTGAAGGTGCCCAATGGGCTCTTTTTACCACATAAGGCGCCTTCCAACTGTGCCAACTAGCTGTTTTACCCACCAAGGTGCACCAACGGGATGTTTTTCGAACCTAAGGAGCCTAGTGAATGTGCCGACGGGCTATTTTGCCCGCTAAAGGTGTACCAATGTGCTATTTTTCCCACCAAAGGTGCCTAGCGACCGTGCCAATGATGCCTAGCAATCGTGCCAATGAGCAGTTTTGCCCACCAAAGGTTCACTAAAGGGTTGTTTTGCCCACAAAAGGTGCCTAGTGACCCTGCCAAAGGGCTGTTTTGCCCACCAAGGGTCCAACAACGTGCTATTTTTCCCACTGAAGGTGCCCAATGGGCTCTTCTCCCCACAAAAGGTTCCTTGCGACCATTCCAACTGGCTATTTTACCCACTAAAGATGCACCAATGGGATGTTTTTCCAATCGAAGGAGTCTAGCGACCGTGCCGATGAGCTGTTTTACCTACTAAAGGTGTATCAACATGCTATTTTTCCCATCGAACATGCCTAGTGACCATGGAAAAGGGCTATTTTTTCCACCAAAGGTACCTAGCGGTCATGGAAAAGGGCTATTTCACACACCAAAGGTACACCAAGTGCTGCTTTGCCCATCGAAGATGCCAATAGGTTGTTCTTTCCAACGAAGGTGCCTAGCAACCTCACCAATGTGCTATTTTTCCCACTGAAGGTGCCTAGTGGCCCTGCCGATGGGTTGTTTTTTACATCAAAGATGCACTATTGTGGTTTTTTTCCCACCGAAGGTGTCTAGCGATGGTGCCGATGGACTATTTTGCCAACTGAAGGTGAACTATGAGTGCTATTTTTGCCACCGAAGCTACCTAGCGAGCATGCAGAAGGGCTATTTACCCATCGAAGGTTCACCAACATGCTATTTTGGCCATCGAAGGAGCGTAACAAGATATTCTTCCCACCAAAGGTACCTAGCGACCTTGCCGAAGAGCTATTTTGCCCACCAAAGGTCCACCAACATGCTATTTTTCCACCAAAGGTGCCCAGCAGGTTGTTTTTCTCATCGAAGGGGCATAGCAATCGTGCCAACTAGCTATTTTGCCCACCAAAGGTGCAGCAATGGGTTGTTTTTCCCACTGAAAGTGCCTAGTGACTGAGCTGACATGTGGTTTTACCAACCGAACATGCACCAACATGTTTTTACCACTGAAGGTGCTCAGAGACTAGGTAGAAGGGCTGTTTTTTGACCAAAGATGCACCAATGTGTTGTTTTGCTCACCGATGGTGCCCAACTGGCTATTTTTCCCACAGAAGGTGCCTAACAACCGTGCCAATGGGCTTTTTTGTGCATTAAAGGTCCACCAACGGGCTATTTTTGCCACCGAAGGTGCCTAGTAACATTGCCAACAGGTTGTTTTGCCCACCAAAAGTGCACTAACGTGTTGTTTTGCCCACCGAAGGTGCCCAACTGGCTAATTTTTGCCACCGAAGGTACCTAGCGATTGTGTTGACAGGTTGTTTTTCCTGTCGAAGGTGCACCAACATGTTGTTTTCCCATTGAAGGTACTTAGTGAATAGGCCGAAGTGGTGTTTTACCTACAAAAGGTGCAAGAACTTGCTATCGAAGGTGCCCAACAGGCTCTTTTTCCCACAGTAGTGCCTAGTGACCTTGACAACGGGCTATTTTTCCCACCGAAGGTGTACCAACGTGTTGTTTTTTCCACCGAAGATGCATCAATGTGTTGTTTTTCCCACCGGAGGTACCTAGCAACCATGTCGAGTGGTTGTTTTGCCTACCGAAGGTACTCAATGGACTATTTCTCCCACCAAATGTAACTTGCAACCGTGCTCTTGTGCCGTTTTGCGAATGGAAGGTGCTTCACCTTGTTGTTTTTTCCACCAAAGGTGTATAGCGACCGTGTCAACGAGCTATTTTTTCGACTAAAGGTGCCTTGACGGGTTGGTTACCCTACCAAAGGTGGCTAGTGTCTCTGTCGAAGGGCTATTTTGCCCACCAAAGGTACACCAACGTGTTGTTTTTCCCATCGACGGTGCCTAGTGGCCTTGCCAATGGCCTATTTTGCCCATCGAAGGTGCCTAGCAAATGTGCCAAAGGGCTGCTTTGCCCACTGAAGGTGCACCAATGTGATGTTTCGCCTATCGAAGATGCCTAACGACCCTGCGAAAGGGCTATTTTGCCCACCCAAGGTGAACAAAAGTGTTGTTTACCCACCGAAGGTGCCTATCGACTGTGTCGATGGGCTGTCTTGCCCACTAAAGGTGCATAAACTTGCTATTTTTTCCATCGAACGTGCCCAATGGGCTATTTTTCCTATTGAAGGTGCCTAGTAACATTGGCAACAGGCTGTTTTATCCACTAAACGTGCACCAACGTGCTGTTTTGCCTACCGAAGGTGCCTAATGGGCTATTTTTGCCATTGAAAGTACCTAGCAACTGTGCTGACAAGCTATTTTACCCACCGAAGCTGCACCAAGGTGCTGTTTTTTCCGTCAAAGGAGCTTAGCAACTAGGCTGAAGGGCTGTTTTAACCACCAAAGGTGCACCAACTTGTTGTTTGGCCCATCGAAGTTGCCCAACGAGCTCTTTCTCTCACAGAAGTGCCTAGTGACCATGCTGACGGGCTATTTTACCTACTGACGGTGCATCAACGTGCTGTTTTTTCCACCGAAGGAGCCTCTCAACCATGCCAACGGGTTGCTTTGTGCAGCTAAGGTGCCCAACAAGCTATTTTTTCCATCGAAGGTACCTAGTGACCATGCCAAAGGCTGTTTTGTCCATCAAAGGTGCACCAACTTGTTGTTTTTCCCATCTAAGGTGTATAGCATCCGTGCCAATGGGTTGTTTTGCCCACTAAAGGTGCACTAACGAATGGTTTTTCCTACTGATGATGCCTAGCAACCTTGTCAACGGGTTGTTTTGTCCACCAAAGGTTAACCAACGGGCTATTTTGCCCATCGAAGGTGTCCAATGGGGTGTTTTTCCTACCGAAGGTACATTGCAATCGTGCCCTTGGGCTATTTTGCCCACCAAAGGACGACCAACATATTGTTTTTCCCACCGAAGGTGCTTAGTGACCGTGTCAATAGGTAGTTTTGGCCACCAAACGTGCACTGACGGGTTGTTTTGCCCACCGAAGGTGCCTAGAGACCGTGCTGAAAGGCTATTTTCCCCACCAAAGGTGCATCAACATGCTATTTTGCGCACCGAAGGTGCCCAATGGGCTATTTTTCCTATCAAAGTTGCCTAGCGATCGTGCGAACGGGTTTTTTTGCTCACCAAAGGTGCATTGACGGGTTGTTTTGATAGCCAAAAGTTCCTAGAGATCGTGCCCAAGCGCTGTTTTTCCTACCAAAGGTGCACCAACATGTTGTTTTGCCCATTGATAGGCTTTTTTCCCACCGAAGTTGTCTAGTGACCATGCCAATAGGCTATTTTGCTCACCAAAGGTGCACCAACAGGCTTCTCCCACCAAAGGTGCATCGACGAGTTGTTTTGCTCACTGAAGGTGCACCAACAGGCCATAGAAGGTGCCTCGTGACCGTGCCAAAGGGTTATTTTGCCCACCAAAGGTGTACCAACTTGCTATTTTTATCACCGAATGTGTCCAATTGGCTTTTTTCCCACAAAAGGTGCCTAGCGACCGTGCCAATAGGCTATTTTGCTCACTGAAGGTGCACCAACGGGTTACTTTTCCCACCAAAGATGCTTAGCAACCATGCCGACGAGCTATTTCGCCCACCGTAGGTGCACCAACGTGTTGTTTTTTCCACGGAAGGAGCTTGACGACTATGCCAGTGGGATATTTTGCCCACTGAAGGTGAAGCAACGTGCTGTTTTTCCCACCAATGGTGCCTAGTGACTATGCCAAAGGGTTGTCTTGACCACCGAAGGTGCCTAGTAACCATGCCAAAAAGTTGTTTTGCCCACCGAATGTGCACCAACGTGTTGTTTTGCCAATCAAAGATGCTTAACGGGCTGCTTTTCCCAACGAAAGTGTCTAGTGACCCCAAGGACCAACTTTTTGCCCATTGAAGGTGCACCAACATGATGTTTTTCCCATGTCCAAGGTGCCTAGCGACCCCAAGGACCAGCTTGTTGGGACATGTTTTTCCCAAAAGGGCTGCCTAGCGACCACGTCCAAGGGCTGTTTTGCCCATTGAAGGTGCACCAACATGATGTTTTTCCCATGGAAGATGCCCAACAATCTTTTTTCCCCACAGAAGGTGCCTAATGACTGTGCCAACAGGTTGTTTTGCCCACCAAAGGTGCACCAACGGGCTGCTTCCCCCACAGAAGGCGCATTGATGGGCTGTTATGCTCATCGAAGGTGCACCAACAGGTTGTTTTGCCTATAAAAGGAGCTTCGTAACCATGTCAATAGACTATTTTGCGTACCGAAGGTGCACCAACTTGCTGTTTTTCCCACAAAACGTACCCAATGGACTTTTTCCCACAGAAGGTGCCTAGAGATTGTGCCAATAGGCTATTTTGCCTATCAAAGGTGCGCCAACAGGCTACTTTTCCCACCAAAGATGCCTAGCAACCATGCTGACGGGCTATTTTGCCCCTCGTAGGTGCACAAACGTGCTATTTTTTCCACCAAAGGAGCCTAGCGACTGTGTTCACGAGCTATTTTGCCCACCGAAGGTGCACAACATGTTGTTTTTCTGACCGAATGTGCCTAGTGACCATGCTTATGGGTTGTTTTGCCCATCGAAGGTGCACCAACGAGTTGTTTTCCCCACCAAAAGTGCCGACCGACTAAGCCAAGGGGCTATTTTGCCCACTAAAGGTGCCTAGCGACTGTGTTGAAGGGTTGTTTTGCCCATCGAAGGTTCACCAACGTGCTATTTTGGCCACTGACAGTGGCTAATGGGCTATTTTTCCCACCAAAGATACCTAGCGACTGTGCCAAAAGGTTGTTTTGCCCACTAAAGGTGCACCAATGTGCTATTTTACCCACCAAAGGTGCCCAACAGGTTATTTCTAGTGATCGTGCCAATGAGATATTTTGCCAACCAAAGATGCAGCAACGGGCTATTTTTCCCATCGAAAGTGCCTAACGACCCTGTCGACATGCTGTTTTGTGAACCGAAGGGTTGTCTTTCCCAGCAAAGGTGAACCGACATGTTGTTTTGCCCACCGAAGGTGCCCAAGGGGCTATTTTTCCCGCCTAAGGTACCTAACGACCGTGCCAATGGACTATTTTGAGCACCGAAGGTCCACCGAGAGGCTTTTTTCCCACTAAAGGTGGCTACCCACTGTGCCAATGGGTTGTTTTACCCATCGAAGGTGCTCCAACATGTTGTGTTGCTCACCGAAGGTGCCCAACCAGCTAATTTTCCCACCGAAGGAACCTAGCGATCATTTCGATGGGTGGTTTTGCCCAACAAAGGAGCACCAATGTGCGGTTTTGCCCTCCAAAGGTACCCAACAGGCAGTTTTTCCCACCAAAGGTGCCTAGCGATCGTGCTAGCAAGTTGTTTTGAAAACTGAAGGTATATCAACGGGCTATTTTCCCATCGAAGGTGCCTAGCGACCATCCCAATGGGCAGTTTTTCCCACCAAAAGTGCCTAGCGACCGTGCCGATGGGCTATTTTGTCGATCAAAGGTGCTCAATAGGTTGTTTCTCCCACCGAAGGTACCTTGCAACCGTGCCCTTAGGCCGTTTTAAGAACCAAAGGTGCATCAACATATTGTTTTTCCCACCAAATGTGCATAGCGATCGTGCCAACTAGCCATTTTGCCAACTAAAGTTGCACTGACGAGTTATTTACCCCATCGAAGGTGGCTAGCATTCGTGTTGAAGGTTTGTTTTGCCCACTGAAGGTACACCATCATGCTGTTTTTCCCATCAAAGGTGCCTAGCGGCCTAGTCAACATGCAATTTTGCCCATCAAAGGTGCAATAATTTATTGTTTTTCCCATCAAAGGTGCCTAGCAGTCATGCCAACGGGCTGTTTTCCTATCGAAGGTGCACCAATGAGTTGTTTATCCCATCGAAGGTGCCTAGCTACAACGCCAACTGGTAGTTTTGCTCACCAAAGGTGCCTAGTGATCCTATCGAAGGGTTGTTTTGCCATTTTAAGGTGCATCATCATGCTATTTTCCCCGCCGAAGGCGCCCAATAGGCTCTTTTTCCCACAGAGGGTACCCAACGACCGTCTCAACGGGTCTTTTTTCCCATCGAAGGTGCACCAACATGTTGTTTTTCCTACAAAAGGTGCCTAGTGATCGTGCCGAAGGCCTATTTTACCCACTGATGGTGGACCAATGTGTTGTTTTACCCACCAAAGGTCCTTAGCGACCATGTTGACCGACTGTTTTTCCCAACAAAGGTGCATCAATAGGTTGTTTTTCCTACAAAAGGTGCCTACCGACATGCCAATGGGTTGTTTTTCCTACCGAAGGTGCCTAGCGATCGTCCCAAAGGTTTGTTTTGCCCGCCGAAGGTGAACCAATGTGTTGTTTTGCCCATCGCAGCTGCCCAACGGGTTGTATTTCCCATCGAAGGTACCTAACGATTGTGTTGACCAGCTATTTTGCTCAACAAAGATGCACCAACGGGTTGTTTTTCTAAAAGAAGGGGCCTAGTAACCGTATCGACGGGTTGTTTTTCCTACTGAAAGGAACCAACATGCTGTTTTTCCCACCGAAGGTGCCTAGCAGCTATGTCAAAGGGCTGTTTTACCCACCGAAGATGAACCAATGTGCTATTTTTCCCATCGAAGCTGCCTAACGGGTTGTTTTTCACACCGAAGGTACCCAGCAACCGTGCTGACAGGCTATTTTGCCCAATAATGGTGCACCGACGGGTTGTTTTTGACATCAAAGGTGCCTAGCAACTATGTCGACGGGCTGTTTTATCCACCGAAGGTGCATCACTTGCTGTTTTACCCAACCAAGGTGCCCAACCAGCTATTTTTCCCACAGAAGGCTCCTTGCAACTGTTCCCTTGGGTCATTTTGCCCACCAAAGGTGCTTAGCGACCATGTCGACTGGTTATTTTGCCCACCGAAGGTGCTCAATGGACTGTTTTTCCTACCGAAGGTACCCTACAACCATGCCCTTCGGCCTTTTTACAAATCAAAGGTGCATCAATGTGTTGTTTTCCCTACCAAAGGTGCATAGCGACTGTGCCAACGGGCTATTTTGCCAACTGAAGGTGCCCTGATGGGTTGTTTACCCCATCGAAGGTGGGTAGCGTCCGTGTTGAAGGGCTATTTTACCCAACGAAGGTACACCAACATGTTGTTTCTCCCATAGAAGGTGCCTAGTGGCCTTGCCAATGGGCTATTTTGCCCATCAAGGGTGCCTAACAACCGTGCCAAAGGGTTGTTTTGCCCACCGATGGTGCACCAATGTGTTATTTTTCCCAACGGGCTGTTTTTCCCATGGAAGATGTCTAGCAACCATCTTGAAGGGCTATTTTGCCCACTTAAGGTGAACCAAGGTGCTGTTTTGCCCACCGAAGTTGCCTATCGATTGTGTTGACGGGCTGTCTTACCCACTAAAGTTGCAACAATTTGTTATTTTTCCCATCGAACATGCCCAACGATTTGTTTTTCCCACCGAAGTTGCCAAGAAACCATGCCAACGTGATGTTTTACACACCGAAGGTGCCTAGCGACCTTGTTAATGTGCTATTTGGCCCATCTAAGGTGTGCCAAAGTGTTGTTTTTCCCATTAAATGTGCACCTACATGCTATTTTACCCACCCAAGGTAACCAACGAGCTATTTTTCTCACCATCAGTGCTTAGCGACTGTGCTAATGTGTTGTTTTACCCACTCAAGGTGCCTAGTGACCGTGCTGATGAGTTGTTTTGTCTATCGAGGGTTCACCAATGTGATGTTTTTCCCATTAAAGAAGCCTAGCGGCCCAGTCAACGGGCTATTTTTCCTACCAAAGGTGCGCCAACGTGCTATTTTTCCTACCAAAGGTGTCTAACGACGGTGTCGATGGCCTGTTTTGCCCACTGAAGCTATGAAACGAGTTGTTTTTCCCACCAAAGCTACCTAGCGACCATGCCGAAGGGTTGTTTTGCCCGCCGAAGGTTCACCAACGTGCTGTTTTAGTCACCGAAGGAACCTAACAGGCTATTTTTCCTACCGAAGGTACCTAGTGAATGTTTAGAAGGGCTATTTTTCCTACCAAAGGTGCACCAACTTGTTGTTTGGCCCATCAAAGGTGCCCAACGAGCTATTTTTCCCACATAAGTGCCTAGCAACAATGCCAACAGGCTACTTTACCCATTAAAGGTACACTGACGTGTTGTATTTTCCACTGAAGGAGCCTCTCCACCATGCCAACTGGCTGCTTTGCACGCCAAAGGTGCCCAACAGGATGTTTTTCCCACCAAAGGTACCTAGTGACGATGCCAAAGGCAGTTTTGCCCACCAAAGGTGCACCAACATGTTGTTTTTCCCATCGAAGGTGTATAGCGGTCGTGCCAACAAGCCATTTAGCGCACCGAAGCTACACTAACGGGCTGTTTTTCCTACCGATGGTGCCTAGCAACTATGCCGATGTGCTATTTTGTGCACCAAAGGTTCACCAATGGGTTGTTTTGCCTTCCGAAGGTGCCCAACGGGTTATTTTTCCTGCTGAAGGTACATTGCAATCATGCCCTTCAGCTATTTTGTCCACTGAAGGTGGACCAATGTGTTGCTTTTCCCACCAAAGGTGTCCAATGGCCATGCCAACGAACTGCTTTTCCCACCGACACTACCTAGCGATCGTGTTGACAGGCTGTTTTGTCCACCAAAGATGCACCAACGGGCTGTTTTACCCACCAAAGGTTCCTAACAGGTTTTTTTCCCGCTAAAGGTACCTTGCAATCGTTCCCTTAGGCTATTTTTCCCATTGAAGGTGGACCAACGTACTATTTGTCCCACCAAAGGTGCCTAGGTACCATGCTCAAGGGTTGTTTTTCCCACCAAAGGTGCACCAACATGTTGTTTTTCCCACCGAAGGTGCCCAAAAGGTTTTTTTCCCATAGAAGGTGCCTAGTGACCATGCCAACAGGTTGTTTTGCCCACTGAAGGCGCACCAACAAGCTGCTTCTCCCACAAAAGGTGCACCTATGGGGTGCATTACTCACCGTAGGTGCACCGATGGATTGCTTTGTCCGCATAAAGTGCCTTGCGACCATGCCAAATGGTTATTTTGCCCACTGAAGGTGCACCAACTTGCTACTTTTCCCACCAAAAATGCCCAATTGGCTTTTTTCCTACAAAAGGTGGTTAGCATGCTAACAAGCTATTTTTCTCACTGAAGGTGCACCAATGGGATGCTTTTCCCATCAAAGATGCCTAGCAGCTATGTCAACGGGCTATTTTGCCCACCATAGGTGTACCAATGTGCTATTTTTTCCCTCAAAGGAGCTTAGTGACCGTGTTGACGAGCTATTTTACCCACCAAAGATGCACCAACGTGCTATTTTTCCGACCAAAGGTGCCTAGTGACCATGCCCATAGGCTGTTTTGCGCACTGAAGGTCCAATGGGCTGTTTTGTCCACCGAAGCTACAAGAACGGGCTGTTTTTCCCACCAAAGCTACCTCGTGACCCTATTAAACGGGTGGTTTTGCCCACCGAAGGTGCCCACAAAAGATACCTTGCAATCGTGCCCTTAGGCTATTCCACCCACCGAAGTTGGACCAACGTACTGTTTTTGCCACAAAAGGTGCCTAGGGACCATGGAAATGGATAGTTTTGCCCACAAAAGGTGCACTGACGGGTTGTTTTGCCCACTGAAGGTGCCCAGCGACCGTGATGAAAGGCTATTTTTCCCACCAAAGGTGCATCAATGAGCTATTTTACCCATTGAAGGTGCCCAACGGGCTCTTTTTCCCACGAAAGGTTAGTTGCTATCGTGCCAACTAGCTGTTTTACCCACCAAAGGTGCAGTAATGGGTTGTTTTTTCTGACCGAAGGAGCCTAGCCACTATGCCAATGGTTGTTTTGCCCATTGAAGGTGCACCAACGTGCTATTTTTCCCACCAAAGGTGCCTAGTGACCATGCCAAAGGGTTGTTTTACCCACCGAAGGTACCTAGTGACCGTGCCAAAAAGCAATTTCGCCCACCGAAGGTACACCAATGTGTTGTTTTGCCAACCGAAGATGTCCAATGGGCTATTTTTCCCACCAAAGGTGCCTAATGACCTTGTTGATTGACATTTTGCCTACTGAAGGTACCCAGTGGGCTATTTTCCCAATAAAGGTGCCTAACGACTGTGCCAACGGGCTGTTTTTCCAACCAAAGGTGCACCGACGGGTTGTTTTGACCACTAAAGGTGCCTAGCAACCGTGCCTAAGGGTTGTTTTCCCCACCAAAGGTGCACTAACTTGCTGTTTTTCCCACCGAAGGTGCACAACAAGCTTTTTTTCCCACAGAAGGTGCCTAGTGACTGTGCTAACAGGCTGCTTTGCCTACTGAAGGTGCACCAACAGGCTTCTTCTCTAACTGAAGGTGCACTAACGGGTTGTTTTACCTACCAAAGATGCCCAACGGATATTTTTTCCCATTGAAGGTGCCTAGCAACCCTGTCAACAGACTTTTTGCTCGCTGAAGGTGCCCAATAGGCCATTTTCCTAACAAAGGTGCCTAGAGACCATGCCAACGGGCTGTTTTGCCCACCAATGGTGCATTAACGGGTTGTTTTGACCACCAAAGGTGCCTAGCGACCGTGAATAAGGGTTGTTTTGCCCATCGAAGGTGCACCAACATGCTATTTTTCCCACTGAAGATGCCCAACAGGCTTTTTTCCCAAAGAAGTTACCTAGTGACCTTGCCAACAGGCTATTTTTCCCACCGAAGGTGCACCAATGGGTTGCTTCTCCCACGGAAGGTGCACCGACGGACAATTTTACTCACCAAAGGTGCACCGACGGGTTGTATTGCCCATAAAAGGTGCTTCGTGACCGTGCCAAAGGGCTATTTTAAGCACCGAAGGTGCACTAACTTGCTGTTTTTCCCACAGATCGTGCCCAATGGGCTTTTTTCCCACAGAAGGTGCCTAGAGATTGTGCAAACAGACTATTTCGCCCATCGAAGGTGAACCAACGAGCTACTTTTCCCACCAAAGATGCCTAGCAACCATGCTAAAGGGTTATTTTGCCCCCTGGGTGTACCAACGTGCTACTTATTCCACCAATGGAGCCTAGCGACTGTGCTGACGGGCTATTTTACCCACAGAAGGTGCACCAACTTGCTATTTTTTCAACCGATGATACCTAGTGACTACGCCGATGCGCTATATTGCCCACCGAAGGTGCACCAATAGGCTGTTTTTCCCACCAAAGGTGCCGAGCGACCAAGTCGAGGGACTGTTTTGCCTACTAAATGGCCTAGCGACTGTGTTGAAGGGTTGTTTTGCCCAACGAAGGTTCACCAACGTGCTGTTTTAGCCACTGAAGGTGCCTAATAAGCTATTTTTTAGACCGAAGGTACCTAGCAACTATGCCAAAGGGTTGTTTTGCCCACTGAAGGTGCACTAACGTGCTAATTTACCCACCGAAGGTGCCCAACAGGCTGTTTCTAGCCATCGTGCCAAAAAGGTATAGCAATGGGCTATTTTTCCCATCGAAAGTGCCTAGCGACCGTGCTGACATGCTATTTTGCCGACTGAACGTGTAACAACATGATATTTTTCCCGTCAAAGGTGCATAGCGACTAGGCTGAAGGGTTGTTTTTCCTACCAAAGGCGCACTAATGGGTTGCTTTTCCCACCAAATGTGCCAAGCGACCATGCCGAGGGGTTGTTTTGCCCACTGAAGGTGCCTAGTGACTATACTAAAGGGCTGTTTTTCCCATCGAAGGTGCCCAACAGGTTGTTTTCTCACCAAAGGGGCCTTTCGATTGTGCCAACAAGCTACTTTGTACGCAAAGGTCCAGCAACAGGCTGTTTTTCCATTTGAAAGTGCCTAGCGACCTTACCAACGTGCTATTTTGTCAATCGAATGTGCGCCAACATGTTGTTTTTCATACTGAAGGTGTGTAGCGACTCGACTGAAGGGTTGTTTTGCCCACCAAAGGTGAACCTACATATTGTTTTGCCTACTAAAGGTGCCTAACGAGCTATTTTTCCCACCGAAGGTGCCTAATGACCGTGCCAATGGGTTGTTTTGCCCACTGAAGGTGCACCAACGTGCTGTGTTGCCTACTGAAGGTGCCCAACGAGCTATTTTCGCCACCAATGGCAGCTAGCAATCGTGAAAATGGGTGGTTTTACCCATCGAAGGTGCACCAACGTGCTGTTTTTCCCACTGAAGGTGCTTAGCAACCAGGCCAAACAGTAGTTTTGCCCACCAAAGGTGCACCAACACGTTGTTTTACCCATCGAAGGTGCCCAACGGGCAGTTTTTCCCACCAAAGGTGCCTAGCGACCATGCCAGCAAGCTATTTTGAACACTGAAGGTACATCAATGGGCTATTTTTCCCACCGAAGGTGCCTAACAACCATCCCAATAGGTAGTTTTTCCCACCAATGATGCCTAGCGACCTTGCCGATGCGCTATTTTGCCCACCGAAGGTGCTCTACGGGCTGTTTTTCCCACCGAAGGTACCTTGCAATAGTGCACTTGGGCTGTTTTGCAAACCGAAGGTGCATCAACGTGTTTTTTTTCACAGCAAAGGTGCATAGCAACCTTGCCAACGAGCTGTTTTGCCAACTGAAGGTGCACCGTCGAGTTGTTTAGTCCACCAAATGTGGCTAGAGTCTATGTTGAAGGGCTATTTTGCCTATCAAAGTTGCCTAGCAACCTTGCCAACGAGCTATTTTGCCCATTGAAGGTGCACCAATTTGTTATTTTTCCCATCGAAGTTGCCTAGCGGCCGTGCCAATGGGCTATTTTGCCCATCAAAGGTGTACCAATGTGTTGTTTTTCCCATCGAAGGTGCCTAGCTACCACACCAACGGGCCGTTTTGCTCACCAAATGTGCCTAGCAACCTTATTGAAGGGCCTTTGAAGGTGCATTAACAAGCTATTTTCCCACAAAAGGCACCCAACGGGCTCTTTTTCCTATAGAAGGTGCCCAGCTACCGTACCGATAGACTGTTTTTCCTATATAAGGTGCCTAGCGATCATGCCAAAGGGCTGTTTTGCCCACTGAAGGTGAACCAATGTGCTGTTTTATCCACCGAAGCTACCCAACAGGTTGTTTTTCCCCTCGAAGGTCCCTAGCGATCGTGTTGATGGGTTGTTTTGCCAAACAAAGATGCACCAACTGGTTGTTTTCCCACAAAAGGTTCCTAGCAACATGCCGAGCGATTGTTTTTCCAGCCGAAGGTGCACAAACATGCTACTTTTCCCATCGAAGGTGCCTAGCGATTGGGCCAAAGGGTTGTTTTGCTCACCAAAGGTGAACCAATGTGCTATTTTGCCCACCGAAGTGACCCAACAGGTTGTTTTTCCCACCGAAGGTACGTAGCAACCGTGTTGACTGGCTGTTTTGCCCAACAAAGGTGCACCAACAGGTTGTTTTTCCAATAGAAGGGGCCTAGCGATTGTGTCAACGGGCTATTTTTCACACCAAAGGTGCACCAACATGCTACCTAAATGACTATATGAAAGGGTTGTTTTGCTAAAAAAAGTTGCACCAACATGCTGTTTTTCCCATCGAAGGTGCCTAACGATTGTGCCAGTGGGTTGTTTTGCCCATCGAATGTCCACCAATGTGTTGTTTTTCGCATCGAAGGTGCCTAGCTACCATGTTGACGGGCTATTTTGCTCACCAAAGGTGCCTAGCGACCCTATTGAAGGGTTGTTTTTCCCACCGAAGATGCCCAACGGGCTCTTTTTCCCACAAAAGGTGCCAAGTGACCATCCCGATGGGCTATTTTTCCCATCGAAGGTACACCAATATGTTGCTTTTCCCACCGAAGGTGCCTAATGATCGTGCCAAACGGTTGTTTTTCCTACTGAAGGTGAACCACCGTGTTGTTTTGCCCACCGAAGCTACCCAATGAGTTGTTTTCCGCATCACAGGTACCTAGCGTTTGTTCCCTTAGGTCATTTTGCCCAACCGAAGGTGGATCAACATGATGTTTTTCCCACAGAAGGTGCATAGTGATCGTGCCATCTAGCTGTTTCGGCCACCAAAGGTTCACCGATGGGTTGTTTATCCTAACGAAGGTGCCTAGCAACCATGCTGAAGGGCTGTTTTGCCCACTGAAGGTGTACCAACGTGCTATTTTTTTTCACCGAAGGTATGCAACCTACTCTTTTCCCCATAGAAGGTACGTTACGATAGTGCCAACGGGCTATTTTAGCCACCAAAGGTGCACTAATGGTTTGTATTCACCATCGAAGATGCCTAGTAACTGTACTGATGGGCTGTTTTGCCCAACAAAGGTCCACAATTGTGCTATTTTTTTCCAACGAAGGTGCACCAACGTGCTGTTTTTCCCACTGAAGGTGCCTAATGGCCTATTTTTCCCTCAAAAGGTACGTAGCGACTGTGCTGAAGGGCTATTTTGCTCACTGAAGGTGCACCAACTTGCTGTTTTGCCCATCGAAGGTTACTAATAAGTTGTTTTTCCCACAGAAGGCACCCAGTGACCTTGCCAATTGGTTGTTTTGCCCACCGAAGGCGCACCAACGTGCTATTTTTCCCACTAAAGGTGCGCACCGGGCTGTTTTTCCCACCAAAGGTACGTAGCAACCATGCCAAAGGGCTGTTTTGCCCACCATAGGTGCACCAACGTGTTGTTTCACCCACTGAAGCTACCTAAGGGGTTATTTCTCCCACTGAAGGTCCCTAGCGATCGTGTTGACGGACTATTTTGCACAAGGAAAGTCCACCAACGGGTTGTTTTTCCCATAAAAGGTTCCGAGCAACCCTTCTGACGGCTTGTTTTTCCCACCAAAGGTTCACCAACATGCTATTTTTCCCACTGAAGGTGCCTAGTGATCGTGCCAAAGGGTTGTTTTGCCCACCAAAGATGAACCAATGTGTTGTTTATCCC
>JAOSBN010162866.1:0-21721 GCA_027563595.1 Erythroxylum suave | reverse complement strand
GCAAATGCCCGCCTAAGCTCAACATCTAGTTCAGAGGCATGAAGTTGAAGGTCACTTGCGGAATTGACACCCCTTTTTCCCTGCGAACCCACGAAAGCTTGGCCTTCTCTGGCTCATATGGTTCCTGGACAACACCAGCCCGGTACTTCTGGACACGCTGGTTGATATCAGTATAAGCCTTTCCAACCTCCTGCATTCCAGCTTGCAGGATTGCGCCATCTGCGGCGCTCAGTGAGAACAATGCTCCCATGTTGAACCACTTTTCTAAAAGGTCCAGACGAGGTCCAATTCCACCAATGCCTACTGGCTTTCCTGCCTTTACACCGGCTCGAACAACTTTCGTCACTGCGTTTTGGTATCGTGGATCATCATACTGTCCCGGGATGCCCAACTCGGTGCACAAGTCGTTGGAGCCAACCAAGACAGCATCCACTCCCTCGATGGCTAGGAACCTTTCAGTGAGATCCACAGCTTTAGGTGTCTCAATCATGGGAATGACCATGGTGTGTTGATTCAATAGCTCGTTTTGCACATTTGTCGGCGCTGCTTGAAACCCTAGTAGGGGTTGATTGTTTGAGCAGCCCCGACGTCCGACAGGAGGATATTTGGCATCTTTTACGAGCTCCTTGACCTGCTCAACGGTCTCACAGTGTGGTATCACCACTGCTGCTGCTCCGGCATCCAATACTCGGCTCAGAAGCCAGTCAGCTTTAGACGGTATACGTACAATAGGGCTCACACCGACGTAATTGCACGCCAAAATGAGTTGTGAGACCTCACGCGTGGTAAGTACAGAGTGTTCCATGTCGATGAACATCCCATCCATACCAGCTATTTTCGTCATCATGGCAAGTTCATTACCGATCGCGTACTTGCAACTCATGACCGAACATATCTGGCCCTTCGCCATACGCTCTTGGAATGGATTCTGCACTGAGTACCTGGTGCCCTTCATCTTTGTCATGTTCTGGCTGTGGTCAAAGGTTTCGATGTGAGTAGATTGGTAGGAGGAAGCAACGTGGAACCATTCAACAGGCTGAGGCAATATTCATATATGCCTTTCGTTGATGTTGCCCCCAGGCCCAAGGCAACATAAGCAACTACCATGCTGAACCCAAGTCATGCCGGATGTACAATCCACACTGACAGTGCTCTACGGTTGTGGGGTCATGTTTCTGGCATTCGAGCCATCGTATCTAGCCCAATCCGGATATGTTATTCCATATCCACTTTTTCAGTCATTCTGTAGCAATGAGACACACCTTGTACTGCCATGACTGCGACTGATGCAAATGTCCCTTAGTCTCTTAGTACTTGCGCACGTGAATACTGCTAAGAAGAAGCATGTTGGAGTAACAGCGCGCTAAGAACAGCCTTGTAGTACCTCCCCGCAGCCGCTTTTGGCGTCTCAGAAAAAAGTTTCTGGCTGCGATCTGAGAAGCGCATGCGCTTGATGGCTTCGCATTGATCACGCCCGTATATTGGGACCCCACAGACTACGCACTGCAAATCTGATTGACAGTGGTGATTCATCAGATTCCAGCACCAGTTCACTCCAGGACTCTTGAGGATGCCTTCTCGGACAATACGACTGTCTGATAAGGCGTCACTACCATTCAAGACGCAGAATAAGCAGAAGCGGCAAAGTCTGCACATAAAACGGAAGAAAGCTCACGACGCTCTGAGGAGAGCCGAACGCTTTGGACGGAGGAAAGAGGAAGACAAAAACCCTAGATTGAGAGAAGAGCGATTGAGTCGAAATGTTCCCTTGACATTAGACCGCAAAAGAGTTTACGACGAGGTAGAAGATGAGCCTGAGGATGGTGGGCTGGGACTAGCAATCGATGTGGAAAGATTAAAGAGAAGGAAGCTTGCCCAAGAACAGGAGCTTTCTAGCGACGGCGACAATGTCGAACTTGACGGCCAGGCTGGAGAGGATGATGATGAGGATAGTATGTTAGACGAAGACAGTTCAGTGGATGAGAACGACCTAGAACCGCCAGACGATGATGACGCTGAAGATGCCCTTCCTTCAAAGGCACAATTGAAATCATTGAAACCTCGAGCGGCATCACCCACGCGATCAACAACATCGACCAATCTCTCTCTCGCACCGGCCGCTCTGGCAGCCAAATTCCCTACCCTGTTCTTACCACCGGAAACACAACCTCCCATCCCAAAAGTGCTTCTCACCACGTCGATAAACTCAACACTTCATCATGAAGCCGAAGTCCTTACTACACTCTTCCCCAATTGTACCTATATCCGACGATCCTCCCACCGGTACGGCCACAAATTCTCCGTCCGCGAAATCGCCTCTTTCGCATCACATCGAGATTACACCGCCTTGATAGTCCTCAAGGAAGACCTCAAGAAAGCATCTGGCCTTACGATTGTGCACTTGCCGGTGGGGCCGACTTTCCATTTCAGCATCACAAATTGGCATGAAGGAAAGTCGATACCCGGGCACGGCAGAGCCACATCACACATACCAGAACTCATACTGAACAACTTTGTAACACCGCTAGGTCTTCTTACGGCCCACTTGTTTCGATCGTTGTTTCCCTCAAATCCGGAATTGACAGGGAGACAAGTGGTCACATTGCACAATCAACGAGATTTCATCTTCTTCAGACGGCATCGATACGTCTTTAGAGAGAAAAGAGAGTCAGAGAAGTCAGTAGTTGGCGCTGATGGGAAGGAGATGGCCGGGGCTGAGGGTATCAGAGCTGGTCTACAAGAGCTAGGACCCAGGTTCACGCTGAAATTGAGGCGAGTTGACAAGGGCATACAGCGAGGAAGTGGACAAGAATGGGAATGGAAGGGCAAGACGGACAGAGTCAGGACGAAATTCCAGCTGTAGGGTCTATCGATCCTCCGAATGAAGACATTCATGATACCCCTGAAAGTGCAAGCATCAGGTTACATTATCGTTGAAAGCGCAGAGTCTCACTCAACCTCTTCCAAGCACCCTCAACGTCGCTAGACACATCGACCTGTGCAATGAACCTCTTCCCCTTGGGGCCGTACCCATCTGCATCATCCCGCAGCCTGGGCACCTCCCCCAAAATCAAGCCATAGAATCTCTCCATGTCCCACAATCCCGAGACATTGACAACTCCCAGCGCATCTCTGTCCCAAACGATCATCCCCAAATCGTCGACTTTCACCCTCGGCACGAAAGTAGGCCAAGTCCAAAACCTCAATCTCCCACCTTTGACATCGTTCGCATAGACCTGCTCAAATGAAGCTTTAGTTCTCAGACCCATCGTCGGGTCCTGGACGATGACGACATTGTCCACGACCAACGCGCCATCAGAAGCAGTGCGCGACCCCAGCCTTACACCACTTCGCTCCAACAACGCCTTCGACAGCGACGCGTTCGCTCCACAGTTGGTACTCTCACCTTCAATGAGTACCTTCAGACCCTGTCCACCATTCCAGTCCCTCGAGACACGCTCGCCGGCGTAGAAGTGCACGAAGATCAGATGGAACAGCTCCGCCTCCGAGAAGCCCGTGAGGTCGCTGTTTGGCAGGCCGATGAGGGATGGTAGAGCTGCGTAGGTTGGATGTCGGATGATCGCGTTGTACAAGTGGATCGTGGAGTGTCCGACGCCGCCTGTGAGGACGAGGGTCGTGATTGAGGATGGGTTGGAGCCGGTGGTGGGGAGGTGAGATCGGAAGAAGGAGAAGACGACGTGGGCTTGGTGAAGGATTGCACTGGCTGCTATCACGACTGTTGATGGGCTGATGGTGTCTTGTTGGATGTCGTTGGACTCTGGAGATGATGTGGTTGGATGGACGGTGATGGGTGGAGTTAGAGATGAGAGTTGCTGATGTGCGAGGAAGATTGACATCAAGTTAATGTCTTCGGCTTGCGCTGCCATATCGCGAGCATCAGTGGACGTCATTGCGAGAATCACTTGTGCCGGCGACTTCGAGACATCGAGTGTTGGTGAGAACCTCTCGTGCTGTACACAGATGGACCTAACCTCGGTGGTTCACGGGCCGCCAGTGGCCTTTGTGAGCTCTACCAAGACTACTCCCATCGTCTCTAGTAGGAGGCAAGCACTTCACGGGTAGTTCATCACTGTACATACACATGTGTTTCATCGATACTTCGTCAAGTCTTCCAATGCTTGTGCAAGCAGTTCAGCGGAGTGAAGAAATGTATTGGTCCTTCGCAGCGTGGTAGCTAGGCCGGAAATGGATATTTTACTAAATCCGCCCACTCGCATAGCTGGTGCATTTTGCTTGCACGTCTCAAAATAGGACGACATGGTAACTCCGACCAATGGTGACGATAGAGCAGCCACGTATCCCAGAGCCCTTACGCGGAAATGAGACTCCTCAATATGAATCCGGTGCTCGTGTCGGTTGGTCGCCATGGCCATACAGTAACACAGAACCAGCCCTTGACTGATTGACTCCAAGTATCCCACGGATGTAGGACTGCTAGAATGGATCTTAATCCTTATGACGGGGTTGGCTGGTCGGATTTATCGTCAGTGTCTTCACACTTATGCCGGGGGAAAAACATCTTGATTCGAGGATATAAGTATGAGCTGGACGACCAGTCCAAAATCTCTCCTCCACAATCCAGCAGAATATAGCTCAAACAATCACCTTAACAACCCATCCGAAGAACAGATCTACATCAAAGCCCCCATCAGCAACCATGAGCAAACTCTTAGTAGTGTTCGGTGCGACCGGCAACCAAGGCGGATCCGTCATCGACTTCGTCCTCAACCACCCGGAGCTCTCAAAGCAATTCAAACTCCGGGGCATCACGCGCGACAACACCAAGCCAGCCTCACAGACCCTCCAAGCCAAGGGCGTCGAAATGGTCAACTGCGACGTCAACGACCGCACCTCGATCGAAACCTGCCTCCAAGGAGCCCACACGGTCTTCGCCACGACAACGGGCGACTACAACACCAACACCTACGACGCCGAACTGCACCAAGGCAAACTCATCGCCGACGCCGCCGTCACCACCCAAACCACCTACCTCATCTACAGCACCCTCCCGCACATCACCAAAAACACGAACAACACGCTCACATACGCCTGGCAATTCGACGTCAAAGCCTCGATCGAGAGCTACATCCGCAGCCTCCCCGTGCAAAGCGCCTTCTACTCGCCGGGCTCGTTCATGCAAAACGCGCAAACGATCTACAAACCCCGCCCACAACCAGACGGGACGTACGCGATCCCCAGCATCGAGCCGGCCTCGACGCGGCACATGCCGCTCATCGACGTGACCGACACGGGCGAGTACGTGGGCGCCATCCTGGCGCGCCCGGCCGACCTGGCCGGCAAAACCCTCTACGGCGCGCAGGCCCTGTACTCGTGGGACGAGATCGCTGCGGCCTTCGCGAGGGCGACCGGTAAGGTCGTGCGGCACAAGCCCATGCCTGAGTCGGTGTTCCGTGGCTTTTTGAACCCGGTGCGTGGCGATGAGTTGTGTGACATGATGAACAATCGGGCGAGGTTTGGGTATTATGGGCCTGGGCAGGAGGAGCATATTCGTTGGTCGAACGAGCAGGTGCTGGGCGAGTTGACGACGTTGGACGAGTATTTGGCTAAGAATCCCCTTGAGGTTTGATGGGTCTTGCTGAGGGACGGTATGGAGGATCCGTGACGCTTGTGGTGCCATTGAGAGATAGGGAATCAAGAAGGAATGAGCGTGGCTTTGATTTAATTATGAAGACGCCATTGATTGACTGAGAATCAATCATTCTAAGCAACTGACACCTATTGAGAGTACATTCTAGCTGAACAGCACTAATGCTGCCATGACACCACATTCTCGATCCAGCCTCAAACTGGATCATCCACCCTTTGCCTTCTCCATCCCATCAGCCTTTGGCAAAAACTCAGTCCAGCGGCACCGGCCTCCCCTCGACCCTCCACTTCTCATGGCCTTCACTTGCCAACGGCGGCGGCGCAATACCATTGATCTTCCACAACCTCCTCTCCGTCTCCCGGATATGGTACTCCCAATCGTAGCCGGCGTCAGCAACGTACGGCTTCAGTGCCTTGTCGACTCGGGCCGTGAGGTTCGCCATGGCCTCGTCAGTGTCCGGAACCTTGGCGGCGATGTGGTCCATGACGAAACGGATGAAGGGTTTGCGGGTGGGTGAGCTCAAGGGTTCGTTGCCGACGAAGACGTCCGTGGGCGGGAGCGGGATGAAGTTGACGACCACGTAGAAGGCTGGCAGGCGGTGCGGACCGTCGGTGTAGAGCTTCGTGATGGATTTGACTAGAGCTTGCTTGGTGTCTGGGTCGGTGAAGGTCCCGTAGGGGTGGTAGACGAGCCAGAGAGGCATGTTGATGAGTCTGTTCTGTTTGAGGAGATGGTGTCTGGGTGTGAGTGTGGTTGAGGTGTGGATTCCGCTTGATGACTTGATTGTTTTCTTCGTGAGATTATCCTGAGGGTATGTCCGTAGTTCCCCTGGGTTGACCTTGCTATATATACCCTCTATTGATTAATCGCTGATGTCTGAGTACAGTCAAGAGGACATTGACGGTTTACCGTGCATACATAGCGCTGGCATATGTCGTAACCAGGTCATGCATCCACATCTGCACTACCTGGTATGGTGTGTACGGTCGATGAGTGAGCTATGGAAGTCAACTAATCGGTGATCGTCTCGACTTTAGCCCTGAGGCTATAGATCTCAAATGATCACTAATCTGTTTCGTACAAGAACGTCAGGCGTATGGACGATCACTAATCAGATATTCACAGCAGAAAGTTCATCAGGTCCATCAGGCCATTCATGCGTCGTTCATTGCCTCTGTGACAGTCCTACAGTCCGAACTCGGTGAAGCGGCTTCTACACTCTTATTTTGTAATCTTTGTTTCACAGTGGAAGATCCAGGCAAGATCAGCAGATCCTTTGAAGCAGAAAGGATGTCGGGGACCCTTTCTCACGGCTGTGATCACTCACCACAATAAGATAACAGTGCAGAATGAATCATCCGACGGTTACAAAACATGGATGCTCATCATAGGAGGCGAATGAGTCATTCACGTGGTACCACCGGACTGAGGAGTACTCAACATCGATATGTAGCAGCAACAGACCTGGATTTTGGAATGACGCTCATCGAAGAATTTCGTAGCCGCCGCGATTTGCTCTCATGCTGTAGTTGTCATTCTCGATTTGCGCACATACTCTCGCAAGTTCTTGCGCGAATCTGCTGTCGCATAGTGTACGCGAGGACATATTGTGCGTCGGATTCTTGCGCGTCCTCATCCTCCGAGTTCTCATTCATCGTTCATCACTTCACTGCCAGACCAGGTCAGGAAGATCCGAGGATTGCGGCGCATCAACACATGGTGAACTTGAGCAACGCTTCAGAGACAGCGAGAGCTATTCATCGAGGGTCTGCTGGGATAGGGAACAATACAGCACATCCGTATACACAGCCTCGATGAGGTACACTAGCATTAGAAAAAGTCAACTGCAATCAAAATTGACGCATGCAACAAGCGCTGCTATGTGTCCATCACGAAAGAGCTTGAAGGTGGAATGACATTCGCGTCTCGCAGTTCCACGGCGCAAGTTAAACACGGTCCGTAAAAGCGGGGCAGGTTTGCCGAAAGACTTCCTCAGTGGACATGTGTTCTTCAACGCCCACACAAGCCACCAAGTAATTCGACACAAACCTAATAACACCTCACTCTCCTACAACTCGAGAAAAACCAAGTCATCAAAAACTCAACACCATCACATTCCCACCGACCTCGGCCACAATCCCAGATCCAAGCGTCGACCATGGTACGTTCACACCATCCCCTTCTCACACACACTAATCACGCCCAGACCGCCATCTTCAACTTCCAATCCCTCCTGCTGGTGATCCTTCTCTTCATCTGCACATCGACCTACATCCACTCAATATTCCCGTCCATCCTGGACCGGAACAAAGACGGGTAAGTCGCGAGCCCCCCTCCCTCCATCACCCACCTAACCAACAAAAGCGTCCTGGGAATCTTCTGGAAATCGGCTCGGGTAGGCGAGAGGTTGAGTCCGTACGTGGCGATATTGTGTTTGGTTATGGCTGTGAGTTTTGTTCCTACTGCCCCCTTGGTAAGGGTTCCGGACTGACGGGTGAGACAGGGGTCCTTGATGGTCGGGTCGTGATTGGATCCTCTTGAGGGGTTGAGGCGTTGTCGTCGACCCGAGGAGTTCCGGCGATCAGACGGCATTTCCACACGACTGTGGACTTGCGTCTGAAATTTCGAGTGTTCGTTGACAGAGGAGTAGCCTCTACCTGGGTTCGATCTGGCATCGATTCTTGCTCCTCGGACTATCTGGTACTTTCAACTTGCTCTGCCAACATACTCTTGGGGTCGTGGGACTTGGTGCGTGGCGCTGTTGTTCATCTGCAACATGTTGTCTCAGCCTTGCCAGATTTCTCGACCGATCGACCAATCTCGACCATGGAGCATGAGACCACAACAGCTCGCAGTAGGGATATCAGAGATCACGAAGCCAACTGGAAAACCACACGCCACGAGAATGCGCTACGAATTGCTTGTAATAATAAGTTGGCCGTTTTCTTCTACACGATTCACATGAAGTCATGTCGGCGCAACAATTATCTAGGCAGCAATCAAAGAGCCACCGCTACAATCTGCCAGAGCGACTGAAAAACGCTCGTACGAAATCCGTCTGGTCTCTTCGAACTCGAGACTGATGCTCATCGCCCACGCGTGACCTCGAATGAGCCAAACATGCCAAAACTGTACTGGCCGTCTATCCTGCATGAGAATAAAACACAATCGCTCAACGCCCATCTTGCTATGCATATCGTCGTAATCAAACAAGGCACAAATCGTTTCACTTCGTCCTCACAGGCCACTTCTCGTCGTCATTATCTCTCCGCCCCAGACCGCGGCCAGTTCGGCCAAAGACACGGTCTCTTTCCCTTTGGTCGTCTCGGAATCCAAGTCTCTCACCATCGTTCATCAGACAGATCTCAGGCAATTTAGGCATGCCTAGAAAGTCGCAGAAAGTGATCGCCTCTTCTTTTATTTCAACCGACTCAAAGGCCAATTTGTCGATCACAGCATTCTTTGGAGGCACTATCCTCTCCACCAATGCGGTGGTCATGATCTTTGCATGCTTTCTGTCTACCTGCCAGTGTGGGTTGCCGAACTTCTCACGTCGCTCTTGTAACTGCCGATCGCGTAGTTCAGCCCATTGTTGCTTCCGAGACGGCCGGGGTTGTCTGTTTGTTTGCGCCTGCATCTTCTTTAGGATAGTTTGGTGATCTAGCTCTGGTGCGACCTCGTAGGGATTTCTCGACTCTTTTAATGGCATCCATAGAGGATCGAGTGGCCTGTCCATTCGCATTGGGGCCATCTCCTCGTCACTGAGATAGTCGTCATCTTCTGATTCCGATTCAAACATGATTCCACCTATCCTAGTCTTGCTCACTGGTATCTTAGCTATCGCAACATCATCATCCTTCTCTGTGACGAAGAACTTGGCAACTGCAGTCGGCGATCTGAGCTTTGGTGAAGCTAGCTCTGCTAGTCGAGGTTTCTGGAATTTCTCGAGGAGATTGCGGCTGTCTGCATTATCATTGTCGAGTATCACATGATCATCGCCAGCCACGGCCGTTGCAAAGTCGTCTTCAGACTCGCTACTTGACCCCGAGGCGATTTCCGAATCAGATCCTTCTTGCGACGAACCTTCATCACTGTCGGGATCTAACTCGCTTGCTTCAAGGATAGCATTCCATTCGTGCCTTGACCTACCTGTATCCGGTCGACCTTTTCTCGACAACACATAGTCGCGACACTTGATTGCGCTCAACCTTCCATCGTTATCGTGCAGACACTTCTTGTGATTCTTTTGGCACTGCCTGCACGTTATGGCTGAGGCCCAGCTGAACTTTTCTGGACTTATGACGATATCGCGTGATAGCTGTTGCCGCCGCTTGGTGGTGTCTCGTAATTCATCGGAAGACTTGCTTGTCTCACTTTGTGCAAGCGACGGGCTTGGTGACTCAAAGTGTGATCTTTTTGGACTCATCCTTGTCGTTTCGACAGAGCACGTTTGAGATTCTGGAGAAGCAAGATCTTGCCAGCGACGAGCTTCGTGTGAGGGGTGTTGAGGCGATCGAGATGCTACTGGTATCTGCGCTCGTTGAGACATATCATCGTTGGTCTCTGTGAGCAACCTCACTGGACTGTGCTGTCGTTTGCGTGGGATCTGTTGTGGGCTGCTAAACAAACCTGTGTCTGAAGTTGCGTAGCTTTCCTCTAAAGGCTTGCCACATACGACTCGATCTTTCGCTGGTATTTGAACCAGAGCGGTAGATCGCATAGATGTCTGTTCTTGAGGAAGGTTCGGGGGTTCGATCTCTTTTTCTAGATCACTTGCTGGAGACTGCATGGGACTGGTCTCTAGTACTAGACTGCTGCGCCTTCTACTGTTCTTTGCCCGCTCTTCCATGAGCAAATCGCTTAGACTGACGAAAGGCTCTCTCCGGATCTCTGGCCTTGGTATATTGACTAGTGGGCGCTTTTCAAGGTTCTTTCGCTTGAAGTAATCTGGACGAGTACTACCACTTGAGCTGAACAGTATTGAGCTCTTTGGTCTCTTGTTCTTCAAGAATAGGTTACTGTTGTTTGCGCTTCGTTTGAGAGGATTTTTCGGCACATTGACTTGCAGTGCTTCTTTATGTGGTCGAGGAGCTGTATCTGATGAAGAACTCACTTTATTCTCACTCATGTCTTCGTCGATCGTTAGAACAACAACGCTCGAGTCCCTTTGCAAGTTTGTAAGCTTATCTGTGCCTGAGATGTCCTTGTCGCTACTGCAGACCCGGCAAAAATCTGTGCCAAACACTTGTTTCTGACATTTTTGACACCGCTTCACACTAGGACGGGCGTTGTCATCGCTCGAGGTCGGCCGCATTTCGTTTGGTTTCTCGGTATTGATCTGTGTATCGGAGATTTCTACATTGCTTGCAACAGCTAAGCTATCCTTGCTGACACCAGCCAGATATGAGAGATCTGAGACCTGGTTCTGTCGTTGGCGACGTGGATCTCTTGAGCTGGCACCGTTTTGCTCGATTGCTGTCTCTGCAGTAACAGAGCCATGCCGCTGTTTCTGGTAATTGCATCTCAGATTTGGACTATATTCATACCGATCAATACTCGTCTTGGAAGATTTCGTTGTCACGGCAGACTCTAGGCAAGTTGTAGTGTCAGATAAGGCGCTGGTCACTCTGCTTGAAAAAGAGCTGAAACGATCGTGCATATCATTCTCGGGTCCTGCTGTCTCGTCTGTACAAGGAGTTGGCAGATCCGGCAGTTGTTCCAAGCAGATAGGTCCCATTGTAGCTGTATCGAACATACTCAACTGAATCTTGTCGGGGCTACTGTCGTTTGGGGTCTGAGGAGGTACAGTCACGGTATCGGAAAACAGTCGAGTTTCAAGAAACATGTGGCGTTGCTTGGGCGACAAGTCTGTGCAGGTGTTGATCGTTAAAGACGGTTTGTTTGCTTGACTGTACATCATCTCCTGATGATTGCTATCAAGTGGTTGTCCTTGTGTGTTGTCGCCGGAAGGGAGGTCGAGCAAAGAAGAGCCCTTCACAGACGAGACGGAAGTTTCAGTATAGTGGTGGCTCTGAGACACCCGAACAAGATCTTCGCGTGGATTGACTGTCGAGAATTTGGAGCCTCCTTGCCATGTATCTGACGGGTCTAGACTGTAGAGTCCGGTATCCCGATGTGCAAATTTGCATGAATCTTCGTTCCATTTACACTTTCCTTTTGACCACCAAAAGCATGTGACGTGTTTGAAAGAGGGACGGCCATCTTTCCAGATATGTAATCCAGTATCTCTGTGCGTGTGCAAACAGCGTTGCTCAGGAACCGCACATCTTTCATTCAACCAGTCGTAACACGTCCAAAACTTATTGACTCTCTTGCGATCCGGGAAGGAGATGGCAGTATGGCTATGAGCGTAGTAGCAGCCGTCTTCTGTCTGTGCACATTTTCCAGACAACCACCATTTACAGGTAACACCTTTATATTTGGACCTTAGTAAGCCCTCATTGATAGGTTTCAGCGCTACCACTGTGGCAGATACGGGTTGCTGTGCTTGTTGATTGGCAGGTTGTGGCATAACAGATGCAATGCCATTTGTGTTGTCCTGCAACACACGCGGCTCATGAGTGGGGGTCTGTATCATTCGGACCTGATTGCCTTCAGTCCGGTTGGGGAAAAACGATGTAATGCTGCTCGAGTTCTCGGATTCTTGAGGTTGATCGTTGCGTGGAGAGAGGTCGGTGCTGCCGTTGCCGTCGTAACTCAGGCTTAGTGGAGGAGAAACAAGGTACGCCTTTCCATCGGATTTGGTCTGCGGCTTGAGCCTAGAAGCGGCATTCAAGAACGACGTCCCGGAATCTTGCTTTCTTTCACACCTTCCGCATGCAAATTTTGACCTGTCAGGACTATAGCGTGTCAGTACTGACTACATGGTTGATGGGTTTGCCTTACTAGGAAGAAGGTTTGGGGTCCCCGCATCCCGAATGAAACCTTTTGGAACATTTTGAACACTGCACCAGTTGTGACAAATCATTAGCAGGCCTCTTGCAGTCATGACATCTTTTACGCTTTGTAGAAGTTCCAGTAGATGATGTAGGGACTTCTGATGGGACAGAGCTGCCACGGAAGTGATCGCCCGATAAACGTAGTCTCTCTATCGGATGTAGAGATGGTGATTTGGAGAGCTGTTTCGGTTCCGATGCGGGTTCAAGCAGATTCAAAGTTGCTTCGCTAAGTTCAAGACGAGGATATGTCAGAAGGTCCGAAGAATCGTTGACAGACGCCGTATAGCTTGTTAATTCCGACCGGAACATTCGCGAATATGTCTTCTGAGGAGAAGCTTCTCTGGGACTTTTGTTAGCTGATCGAGCATCCAGCTCCTTGATTTGTCCCTCCTTCAAGCCATCTTCATCGGTGGTGCCAATGTTCAGTTGAAAGAGATTATCATCGCCTGCTCTCAGCTGTCGAGAAACTTCCGTCTGGTTTGCCTTGCCGAGGCCTATCTTACTACCTTCGCGTTCCCACGGCAGGGGCGACTCTTGTTCTTGTCGTCGGTAACCCTTGGCACTTGTGTAGCTATATCTCGACCCAGTTGACGATCGACTTCGGCTAGGACTGTACATTGGCGAATAATGCTGATCAGACCATCGACTAAGATTTCGGCCCCTTGAATACTCCTCTAATTCTGCCCTTCTATAGTCTGAATCGGACCGGTAACTATTCCCTCGTGACAAATCCCCTGGTCGGTAGCAGTCGCCTTTCCGCAAAGGCTGTGGTACGTCCTGTCTCTGCGACTTAGGTCCCGTCGGAGGCTTGCCATTTGGCCAGTGCACAGGAGGACTATCCGGTACACTTTCTGCAGCAGGTTCGATTGGATGGAAAAACTGTTTCTGCGCCGCTTGAGCCTTTGTAGACATTGAGTTTTTCCGATCCCATGTATCATCTTTAGCCTGTTTGGCATCTGCCTGTGAGCCAGTGAAACGAATGTTAATCGTAGAGCATCCGGTGTCGAAAATGTCCTGGTCATGATATTCCTTGAAGGCAGCGATTGCACTTTCAATATGCTCGAAATTAACAAAAGCGTATTTGGCCATAGGTTTTGTCGAAGCTATGACACCAAACTTGTTGAAGAGAGCTCGTAGCTCGGAACTTGTAGTCCGGGGAGGAATGTTGCCAACCCATAGTGATTTGGATGGCGTATTCCCCCTCTCATCTATGATGTTCTCCGTCTGAAGTGATGAACGCGCTTCATCTCGCGCCTTAGTCTCGTTCCCACGTAAGGCAGAGAATGAAGTCCGCACGTGGGGTATAATCTCTCCCTCCTCTTGAGATTGACCCGGGGGCTCATGGCCATGACTATTCTTGTTGACCAAACTTAAGCTTTTTAGGTAACCAGGGAAAGACATGACGCCGGACGCCGGTCGATGGAGCTGAACTACTCATTCGTTCGATATCTTCGCTCTTACTTAGCGCACATCCTATTAATGACAAGTCAGTCTACTTCGAACATTATCCATCACAACTTAACAGATTTCGCAGTTCTTCTCAGTCATTCTTAAGATTCTCGTCAACCAATGGCCCGAGATTGATGAGACTGAAACAGCAAGGTCGAGCAACGTCCATATACAGCCAAGTAAGTCCAGACTCGAAGCAGCATGTTCCAACAGATCAGCACTGATGTCGTGGACCAGTCTTGATTGATGTTTGTGATGTTCGCTGTCGCCATTGACTTCTGTCTCATAAGCACAAGAGGCCAAGACAGATTCCCGTTAGATCAGCGATCGGCCTTCAAGCCCGTTCGATATACAAATGAACTTCCAGCTTTCCGATTATTGGAGCAGAATCATCGAATTGCGTCTTTAGTTGTTGACATGCAGATCGATACAAGAACATCGATGCCCATTTGCCGGAATCTAAATCCCGCTCGGGTCTGGCCGACCAGGACGCGAGTACTTCCTCCGCTACGCGGGTCGCTTGCTGCTTTCAGTTCCAAAAATCATCACTGCCGACCGCGTCTGACCTTTTACCAGTAACTCATCTTCGAAGTAGGATATTCGAGGTGCCTAACAGATGAAACAACGAAAGAAAACATCGAGGAACGTACCATTACAGAGCTGGCAAAGACCCAATGAGTTGTATGTTTGCTCATGGCTGGAGTTGCAAGGACCGCACTTGAAGGTGCTTTCGACGCGAGCTTTCCTTCACATCCAGATTGCAGCAAAAGAGCGTTGGATGAGGACTTCGATACCAAATGGGCGGGTTGCCAGGAGCAGGAACGTCCGTGTTGAGATGGCAACCGGAGCGGTCCTAGGAGCTTATCCGGATGTGCTTCGATAACGAAAGAAGTGGAAAAGGGATCCGAATGATACGGACACGCAAATCAGGGACGCTCGTAGGGCCACACGCTGACGATAGTAAGATGCCAATTGAAGAGAACAGCTGCAGGGGATTGGGACATGAATGAGCGGCGAGGGAAGAAAGAATATCAGGACTTTCGTCTCAACGAGAAACGGCGCCAGAAACACTCTTAAGGAATTTGGACGTAGGGTTCATCCCCACCTATCGAGCTAGACCAGTTCTGGCTAGACCCAACTTCTCCGCACCAGTGACAGCTGGACACATTGTCAGATGGCAATGCCGAGATGATATCGCGGTGCAACGACCACCACTACGTCCGAGAGACGTCGATGTTTTTGTTCTCTATCGTGTTCATCATTACGACGCTATCTATCGATGCTGCGTATATTGAGTGGCGTACAGGTTGGTCTCTTCACTTCCGTGGCCAGTTGGGTGCACGCCAAGTCAAGCCACATTCCACGACGTTGCTATAAATGGCGGTGTTCTAGGTCGATACAGCGTCGCTCGCATCCTGCAACGACTTGGACTCGGCCAACAACTCTTCGATGCCCTGCGGCATATTCCTTTCATCCAAGTCCTGGTCAAGTCTGGCCGCTAACACTTGCAGGTCATATCCTACAGGCACGTACCTGCTGTATTGCTCCGTTATCTCCTGTACTTTGAAACCCTTTGACTGCATCAGTGCCAAAATCTTTTCGGCTTGCTCAACCTGATGATGTCTTAGAAATGCACATAACAATATGCTCCAAGTCCGAGATGTTGGCAGGCACAACTTGGTCGAAAGCATATATTGCACAACTTCCAGTGCTCGAAACAGGGTAGTCGACTTTCGAGCGTAGAATAAGATCAACCCGTTATAGATGATGTCGAACCTTGCAGCACCGAGAACAGCCTGGTCTTGTTGAGCTACGAGGTATTGGAACCACTGCCACAGCCGAATCACATCGGCGGTCCGGTGCTGGATCAACACATATGCCCAGATGGTAAACGACAACAAAGTCGCAGAAGGATCTGGCAAGTCAGAATGATCGCTCAATGGTGTCACGATGCCAAGCCTAACAAGCGATGCTCGGTTGTAGGCACGATCATAGAGAGCCATCATGTGAGCACATGCTTCGTTTGGGCCGAGCTTCTTCTCAAAGTAGCTGATGTTCCGTACGATATTCATAGAGTATGCCATGAGATACTGGTCGCTGATCAAGTCCTCGCGGTGGTGGATGGCTGTCATGATCTCATTGACGCGAGACAGATCTCCCCGCTGAAAAGCATCCCGTAGCAGGACAAGGTGCGATCTTGCATTCGAACTAAATTGGCTTTTCTCCAGATACTGGTATAAATCCCAAGCAACATCTGGCAGTCCATTCAGAATGGCGCTTTGAATGACTGTGTTATGGAGTTCTTCGTCCGGAGGTATGCCCAATGCTAGCAGCTGCGGTAAGTATTTGAAGTTCGTACCGTTTTCACCCTTGGCCACAACATCAAGCTTAAGAAGTCTGTCTCTAAGTCCCTTGACAGTTTCGTTGGGTTCGCGGAGAAGGCCTTCAGGCAGCTGGCTGAGGTGGTTGAACGCCTGTTCTTGGTCTCCGATGCGAATGTAATGGTCGACGAATGCAACCAGAGAGGTCTCGTCGGCATCGGGGTATCTTTCAGAGAAGTTCTTGATAATGATCGAACACTGCTCCGGATTGGACCAGAACAAAAGATTCTGCAGCAGCACAGTGGGCAGCTTTCTTGTAGGCCATGATTCGGGCGATCTCAGACGCTCTATCTGCTCTTCATATATGACTCTTAGGTCCGAATCTAGCTGCAACTGCTTCCAGTACATGATACCAATAGCTCTGAGACAGTTCATGCGAACGAGAAATGACGATGGAAGATATCGAATCTGTTGCAACAAGAAAAGACTCGTCTCCGGTGATTCTGCCAAGCTGCCAATCAGGAGCATAGGCAAGATTTTTCTCTGATCCGATTTACTCAATGCAAGCCACTTGCACTTCAGCTCAAGAGAGGAAACATCGACATCTTGAAAATCTCCAAGAAACCGTCTGACTAATGCTCTTTGCTCCTTAAACACTTCTGATGTCTCATCAGGACGCGTTCTGCGTACTTCGAGGAATCGGTCATGTAGGATTTCCCATTCTGTATACTTCTCCGCTGGCGGTTTGCTTGTTCGTGAAGCCGTCGTACCATTCGGACTCTCATGCTGTTTCTCACTGCCAACGTCCATTCCAAGAACATCGAAAATGAAGTCGGGAACGGCCAAAGTGCTTCCAATACGGGGCTTGGATCGTGACACAGCCGTAGGTGATGGTTGGAAGGGTCGAGCATTGGAAGGTCCGGACGGTATCGATCGATGTCTGGAGGACCCATCTCGAGATCCCGGCGAATGCTGCTTTCTTGATATCTTATTGCCGCCAGAGCCGGCTACCTGGAGCGATTGTATTGCATCGCCGTTATCCTCCGCAGCAACATTTTGCGCGAAACTGTACGGGCATCTGGAGCAGGTCGCGAAGCTACAGTGTAGCGGTTGGCGACTGACTGCCAGTCTAGCGCGTAGACATGTCGGCAATGCACTGACGGGGCGAAATGACATTCAGATGTCGATTCATCTGTCCAGGTAGGGGATGGTCGCTATGCGGACATGGAACATGTGATGGTGGTGCAGACGCAGTTGCGACTGAAAGCAGGGGAGGAAGCAATTTTGGATTTCCGCCGCAGCCACGGCGATCATTTCCCGCTCGCGCATGCAACATGCCTTCCATGCCCACATCTGCAAATACTTTCAACTCTACGGTACCGGCAACACTGTACGGGGAGGCGCCTAGAAGTTCTCTCCCGATTGGTCTTCAGTTACCATGTCAGGCACACACACCACTCTCGACGCAGCAGCGACAGAGCGCAAAGCCCGGCTTGCCAAACTAGCATCTCTCAAACGAAAGCAACCTGGTTCAGACACGACAGTTGCGTCGACTCCACAAGAGCACAGCCAGACGGAAGAACCCTTGGAATCCAGCAAAACCGACGTCTACCTGTCCGGACGCAACTATGATGTACAGACCAAAGGCCCAAAGCTTGGTTTCGAGAACGCACCTCAAACAGACCAAGATACGGTCGAGGCACGAGCAGAGAAATTGTCGTTGAGCGTGGCCGAGCAGGCTGCGCGCGATGAAGTAGAAGCAGAAAAGGGTATAGACCTGTTCAAGCTGCAGCCAAAAAAACCGAACTGGGACCTGAAGCGAGACTTGGCTGAGAGGACACGAATATTAGATGTGAGGACACAAAATGCAATCGCAAAACTTGTAAGGGAACGCATTGAGAATGCGAAGAGGGAAGCTCTAAAGAAGGGTACAGAGAAACCTGATGACCAAGGTGAAGAGGTGGGATTGGAGGGCAGTGCATTGGTCGAAGGTGTCCATTTACGAGAGCGTGAGGAAGAGGAAGAAGAGCGAAGGGAAAGAGAACTAGAGGAGGAAGAGGCAGCGACCTGAGACGTTGGTGTCACATAAGAATCTGCCTCGCAGAGAGTATCGGATAGCATCTGATATTCGCATCCGTTGTAGTTTCACCCAACACCATGCTCAGCCTGACTTTTGGCGTCCAACGAATACAGCCCGAGATCGATAACCGTGAGAAAGCAACAAGGAATCTGCGAATCGCACTATACCCACCCAACCAGCTCCAACAAAATTATCGACCCATGTTCATAGCTTGTGTCAATGCAAGTCTTCGGCTGTACGGACTCAGACTGCGCTCTTTGCGAGGTGGTGGCGCTCGAGCTTGTCGAAGATCCGGTCGTTCAGAAGGTCGTCCATCCGTACGACGTTCCTGGCGACCGTGTTTATCGGATACGTGGACTTCGTCAAGCGACCTGCGTTGTTTGGTTATCTCGCTTCTGTTTGAGGACATTTCTCGACTTCTACTACGGTTGCTTCCTCGACGTTTGTCTGCTGGTCTCCCACGATCTTCAGGGCTATCACTCCTGTAACGACGAGCTTTGTGTGATGAGTCAAATCGTGGTGACCGAGAAACTGAAGAATCGCGGTATTTTCGTTTCCGGTGTCTTGATGGGGACCGCGAGTGTGACCTTCCTGTCCGTCCGTGTGAAGCGGGTGCTGGACTTGCTCTCTGTCTAAAGCGCGGTGATCTAGACCTTGATGTGGAGATTGTCGAGACTGAACCATAAGATGATACTGACGCAGATCTTGCACGGTCCGGAGCGGAGCGCTTTGGCTCTGGGCTCTGGGAACGTTTGACATCGGCAGCAGCTTCTCGAGCCGCCTGCGTGCGCGCGAGCTCAGCATCGGCGATGCCTTGTCTGCTCAAGTATAGTTGTTAGTGGACCAGACTCAAGCATAGTTGGCAAGCAACAAAGACATATTACCACATACTTCTTCATGAGAATGTTGTCCTCATCGCTTGTCAACCTTGGCTTCAGCTTTGGATTGAGCAACTGCTGCGTCCGCGAAGGTCGAGATATATATGGTCTCTCCTGCGTTGTAGATTTGCACTCGTAACTGTAGTGTCGTGCAGACAGTCAGCATCCAACTTCAGAATTTGGGTAGATTCAGACTTATCTTTCTTCAGACACTTCTGACATGTCGTCGTCGATGAAGCCTTGGGCTGGCCCAGCCCAGGAATGGTACGATACCGATTCATGGTCTTTCACACTTCCACCTGGATCTCTAGCTGAGTAGCTCGAGGGACGAACTCTCCAGAAAACAGTCCAAGTTGATACGTGACAGACACCGCGGACGATTCTCGCTCCACCGTCCCTGCGTCACAAGTAGGCTGAAAAACGTCCAGATAGAACAAGTCGCAAAGATGACTCAACACCACCTATACCGACGCGACAGCGCTAAACACAGCCCTCAAACCCGTGTGGTTGTGACTGAGTCGAGTGGTCACGCAGCGTCTGCCCCAAGAATCCGCCCGCGACAAGCGGGAAGAGAGTCAATCCTGCCCCAAAGGCGACACGGGTGCAACAGCCTCACTTTCCAACCCACCCAGGCACACGTATAGACGTGAGGCTGAAAGCGACCCAGTCGCGTGCCGACTCAAGCCTCGATGTCGAGGGAACTAGGTCAAGGCAGCAGGGGAAGAGACCAGTGGAAACGTCGCTGGGCTGGTACCGATAATGCAATGTGGCAACAGGCAATGAGGCTGACGATCATACGATATTGAACTGACGTTATTGATCCGTCCGACATTCCAAGACGATAGCGATGCGTGAATCAAGTTGATGTCGACTCAAAGCCAGCGACCACGCCATGGAATGAACGTCCGACCAACTTTTTTTGCCGTACGCTACTTCCCGGGTTGGTGCCCTGCGTCTGCGCTAGGGTCTCTCATGGGGGGCTACCATGCCTAAAATTGACGCCTGGAGGGGCTTGCTGACAGAGCATACAACGCTTGAGACTTCGAGCTCAATGAGGTAGAGAGCTAACTCGATCCAGAAGTGCTCTCTTTCGTGGTCTGGTTGGACAAAAGTCCTTAATATGTACTGACACACACTCCCCTCAGCTTCTGCTTAAACGCACGAGATTTGAGCACTGACTTGCACAGCACGGATTTTGTGCGACACATGGATTGAATTGTTGTCTAGTACATTCGTATATTGTACTTTGGGATAGTATCTACCAATGTTAGGCCATAAAGAAGCCTCGTTAGACATCGCACCTAGATCAGCTTTGCCTCCCGAAGTCATGATATGTATGCTAACAGCTTGTGCGTTCGTTGAAACACCCAAGCTGAACTGCCCTTCGATGTCTCGCCGATCTTCTAATTCCTTGCTCATACCGCCATGTCCTGTTTGCAATTAGTGTAGCTGCTAAATATGGCAAAATGATTTGGATCAAGGCATTAATATTACGTCCTAAGAATTTTCAACAGCTCCTTCAACTTGACTGGCTTGGGCAGGAACATATCTGCTCCTGCCTCCAGCATTTCATGCTGTGTGCTCTCAGCGGCGACACCACTCAGTGCGATGACTATAGCACGAGCTGTTGCAGCCAGGTCTTCTGAGTCGCGTGCTTTGCCATCAGCGGTAAGCAACTGCGCGAAGCTGCGGTGCCCGGAACCATCACGCTCGCCGAAACGATCGGGCGCACGATTCGCGATGCGCGCAAAAGCTATCGCGACCCGATCGAAACTGTGCTTGAGGTGACAGGCGGCATCAAACTGTTTACCGGCAAGATCAGCGATATCGAGCGCCGCACCGAAACGGGCTTTGCGCGCGGCGAGGCGACGCTTGACGGCATCGGCCCTGATCTCGGCAGTACGCTCAAGATCCGCTTCCAGAACGAGTTTTTGATCGCGCTGCAAGATGGCGAGGTGCGCGTCACCGTGCCCGACCTGATCACGATTCTGGACGCCGAAACGGGCGAGCCGATCACGACTGAAAGCCTGCGCTATGGCTTCCGGGTCGTAGCGATCGCGATGCCGTGCCACGAGAAGTGGCGCACGCCCGATGGCATCAAGCTGGTTGGTCCGCGCTACTTCGGCTATGATCTCGACTATGTTCCTGTGGAAGAGCGTGAGGCACAGCGCAAAGGCTAATCTGGCAGACATTTGAGCGTGTCACTGTGTATCCATCACAATTGTTTCAACCTGGCGATACGCGCGCAGCCCGTAGCCGATCGGAAGCGTTGTGCTGAGTGGCACGGGCAAGTGTCCTTCGGGTGCGCGCACGCCAAACAGCGCATCAGCGATTGCCGCGAGCGTCGCCGGGCGGTCGTCATACGCTGCAAGCAGCGTCGGCGCGCGCGGAAACGCTGCGAGGTC